>PVHP010001463.1:29516-106390 GCA_004024765.1 Zapus hudsonius | reverse complement strand
CTGCCTACATAGTTTTAAACATCCAGTAAGAAAATATAACCACAGTATGTTACAATAGTAACAAAGATTCAAACTCATAGGCTTCCCTGTCTGATGCTGGTTTACAAGACTAAGCTCTAACATTAACTCATGTCTTCTGCCTCTGTCTGGCCCTGATTCGTCAGCCACTGTTTGCCATGAAATCAAAAATCCAGGGGGTTGGAGAGATAGCTCAGCAGTTAAGGCACTTGCCTCCAGAGCCCAAGGCCTTAGGTTCAACTCCCCAGTACCCACATGAGCCAGATGCACAAAGTGGCACATGCACCTGGAGCTCATTTGTAGTGGCTAAAGGCCCTGACGTACCTATACTCTCTCTCTCTCTCTGTGTGTCTCTCTCTCTGTATCACTGTTTACAAATAAATTTTTTAATCCAAAAATTGCCCTCATTGGTTATGTTTACTGATGGTTACTGATTTGTATTGGTCTCGTCTCTCCTTGCTATGCTTTATTACAATAGAAATGTTTACTCTGTGCCCTAAAGTTGGCGAAGTTCACGGGCATCTTTAAAGTTAGACCAGATATAGTTTACATTAGGAGATGGCCCGAGTCTATGAGGGCCAAAGACAAAATGGAATAATCTAAATATGAGGCCCTGTCAAGCTTAAATCTCAAGCCTCCAATTGACAACTGTTCTGATTATAACAACTAACAGGTCACCAGGGTCCTAGAGGCTCCCCCCAAGGTCAAGCTCTGGAGGAGCCCTGCCCAGACAAGGAGACGTCAGCCCTGCTCGAGTCACTCCAGAACCTATCTAGTCTATGCATGGCGAAAGCTTGAGGAATTCAGCATGGGCTACCAGGAAAGAGAAAAAGACCATAAGGTCTTATGTAGGAGAAGAGGAAGTATCGAGCTATTGATTTGCTGTTAAGTGCTGACTGCTTGGGAGCTGAGCTTCTCTTTGTTCGGTAGCAATGGAAAGTTACAAAATTGCTAAGAAAGAAGGCCCATAGCCCAACCCCCCCCCTGTGGGCCAAGGACACGGGGTGGTCAGTCCTGTTTACTAAAGAGAACAGGATTGCCATGTCCTCTTGTACACCCCTCCCATGATAATTCCCTCCCTGCCCCTAATCCCCCCCTCAAATCCACACTCCATTGAATCCCATTCCCCTCCAATCAGTCTTTCTTCTATTTTGATGTCATCCTTCCTCTTTTCCTGCTATTATGGGTCTTGTGGAGGTAGTGTCAGGAGCTGTGAGGACATAGATATTGAGGTTATTTTGTGTCTGGAAGATTGTGCTGTAAGCAGTCCTACCCTTCCTTTGGCTCTTACATTTTTCTCTGCTACCTCTTCTTCCACAGTGAACCCTAAGCCTTGGCAGGGGCGATAGAGATGTCTCAGTACTGAACACTCCACTGTCACTTCTTCTCAGCACTATGGTGTCTTTCAAGTTATCCCAGTGGTCACCACCACCTGGAAAGAGAAGCTTCTCTAACCAAAAGTGAGAATAGCATTAATATATGGTGTGATGGTTAGGTTTTGTTGTCAACTTGATCTTTTTAAATATCTTGGGTGGATCTCTGAGGATGTTTACAGGAAGGCAGCCTCTCAGTAGGGGGCAAGATGTAAGGATGCTGCTGGGCGTGGTGGCGCACACCTTTAATCCCAGCACTCGGGAGGCAGAGGTAGGAGGATTGCTGTGAGTTCAAGGCCACCCTGAGACTACATAGTAAATTCCAGGTCAGCCTGGACTAGAGTGAGACCCTACCTCAAAAAACCAAAAAAAAAAAAAATTGATGTAAGGATGCTCAGGAGAGCTAGAAATTAACATCCCTTCCTGTGTGGGCCGTGCAGGAAGGAAATTCCAGACTCAGGAAGTCATTAAGTCTGGGATAAGGTTGACTGTAAGGTTATGTAACCGGGACGGAGATTTCTCTCTTAGCCTCCTGCCTGATTTGCTTGCATGTGGGTAGCGTTGGTGATGTGTCTCTCTCTCTGCTTGGACCTGTGAAAGGGGGGCCAGCCTCTTTTACTATTATGGAACTTCCCCTGGATCTGTGGTTTCAATAAAACCTTTCCTCCCATAACTGTGCCTGGTTTGGAGATTCATCGCAGCAGTGTGTGGCTGACTAGGACATGAGTATCCATATTTTTAAAAGGTGCTTACAGGGCAGTTTGGTGGGCATAATATATGCATTTAGCCAGAAAACAGTAGACATTACTCCTCTAGGGCTCATGACTAGGTCTTCAGTACCAGGCATCTATTCCCTCCCATGAAGTGGGCCTCCAGTCCAATTAGAGGGGTTTCCCTCATAACAAACATGCCACCATTGCACCAGTTGGCACATTTGGCTTAGCTGGCCAGTCCTAAGGCTTGCAGGGTCCACTTGCTGCTTACCACCACTGACGTTTTGTTGTGTTTTGATATCAGGATAAGACTGGCTTTGTAAAAGGAGTTTGGCAATATTCCTTCCTTTTTAATATGTGGAATAGCTTGAGAAGTATTGGTGTCAGCTGTTTGTGAAAGTATGATGAAATTCACCAGTGAATCCCCCTGGGCCGGGGCTTTAGGCAGAAGAGTTTCTGTAAGGGCTTTGATTTTGATTGCTTGTTATGGGTCTGTTTAAATCGTGTATCTCATCTTGCTTTAATTTTTGTAGGCCACAAAAGTCTAGAGATTCTTTTGTTTATTTTATTTTTTTTATTTTTTTATTTTTTATATTTTATTTATTAATTTTCAAGCAGAGAGAGAGAGAGAGAGAGAGAGAGAGAGAGAGAGAGAGAGAGAGAGAGAGAGAGAGCGCGCACCAGAGCCACCACCTTGTGGGTCGGGCTTATGTGGGTACTGGGGAATTGAACCTGGAGCCTTAGGCACCGGAGGCAAGTGCCTTAACCACTCAGCCATCTCCCCAGCCCCCTCTTTTGTTTATTTTAGATTTTCCAGTTTAGTGGAATGAATGTTCTTAAGGTTATGATTTCCTGAATTTCACTGGTATCTGTTGTAATGGTATCTTTTTCATTTTGTGGTTATCCGGATTGGCTGCTCGGATAGGTGACTTGGAGCTTCTCCCTTACTGAGCAACACGTTTTCTGTGGCCTGTGTTTAGTAGTTTAAATAGAATATGGTGAGGAGAGTTCTTTTCTGGTCTTGTCTGCTTGGTGTTCTAAATGCCTCCTGTATCTGTATTGCTGTATCTTTCTCTATTTGGGTGAAATTTTCTTCTATGATTTTGTTGAAAATATGCCTTTAGATGGAAATTCTTCTCCTTCTTCTATACTCTGAATCCAGTTTTTTTTTTTTTTTTCGAGGTAGGGTCTCACTCTAGCCCAGGCTGACTTGGAATTCACTCTGTAGTCTCAGGGTGGCCTTGAACTCATGGTGATCCTCCTACCTCTGCCTCCCGAGTGCTGGGATTAAAGGCGTGCGCCACCACGTCCGGCTCTAGATTTTTTTTTTTTTTCTTTTCTTAGTGGTCTAGATTTCCAATTCTTTCTCTTCCTGGATTGTTCTCTTTTGTGACCTTCCCTGATAGGGAAGGTGAAGATGGAATTTCTCTATTCTCAGCTTTGGGTATCTGCTGCCCTAATGCAATATAGTCAATTACCTGTTAACAGTGAAGCTGGTTTCTTCTTCAGTGCACAGTGAGCTCAGCTCAGCTGGTTAGGTTGGCAGATCTGCTCTTCACATCAGCTGTGCTGGATGCTGTGTGGGGAGGGGTGGCTCTGATTCATTGGCATCCTGAGATCTCCAGTGGTTCTCAGTACTGGAGGTTGGGAGAAGGGAGGAGGCCGTGGAGTGTCTGAAGTTGTTCTGGAGCGCTCAGCTGGACCCGGTGAGTGCAGAATTGCTTTCCCGAAGTTCTGGGCCGCCAGCTTAGGCAGGACGCCATGGGTAGGAGCTCTGCCCAGAGTCCAGGGGCTCCAGCTGGAGCTGATCCTCACTAAATGTGTGGTTTCTGGAAGCTCCTGCACCTCCTGCTTTGCTGCAGGGATCCCACCGCAGTCAATAATCACCCACAATCTTCACTTTGGGGTAGAAGAATGTATTGTGTTATGCTATCTTGCCTCCCCCCCAGGTTTCTTTGGCGAGGCTCCTATTCCGGAAGTCTCATTCCCCCCCATAGGATCTCACTCTATTCCAGGCTGACTCAAAACTCACTCTGTAGCCCAGGCTGGCCTCAAACTCATGGCAATCTTCCTATCTTGGGAGAGCGCTGAGATGGAAGCGAAAACGTCTCTGGAGTGACTCCAATACCAGTATGAGTAAAAGAGAGGAAGCTTATTTTCCAACCCAGGGTCTATAACCAAGACAGCTCTCAAAGAACGGTGGCCTCACACCCAATGTGTAGCTTCCTTATATACTCTTTACCAAAAAGGGGGGTTAGGCAAGCAAAGCGGGGACTTTTCTCAGGCAGGGGTTGACAAAGTGGGGGGCTGAGCACTCTTGAAGGGTTAGGGTTGGCTAGAGGGACTCCATTTTGTTAACTGTTATGACTTCTCTGTAACCCCTTGATCCAGGATAAAGACACCCACTGTCCTGGGCCCCCAACCCAAGCAATCAGCTCCTGGTTTCCCCAGCACCCAGGTCAAAATAACTTACCTGTTCCTAGTTTCCTCAGCAACCACGTCAAAATGACTTATGTATTATTATTCTAGCCTGCTACTGTAACGACAAGTCCCTGCTACCCTACCCCATCCCTGGGTCCAAACAATCCTGTTAAAGTCACCATGGCAAAGTTCGCCAACATCCTGATTCTGAGACCACTAGCTAGTTCCTAAGAGCAGACCCCAGGACATCTCCTCACCTGGACCTGACCAGTCCTGCTAAGATTCCCCAACTCCTCCCTCGGGCCACTGGCCAGCACCCATCTGTGGTTTTTTCTTTAAAAAGCCTGTGAGCCAGCACTTCGGGGACGCAGTCCCAGCTCCCGAGTCTGGCTGTGTCCCAAGTCCACAGCAATAAAGATTTCCAGCTTCTGAGCTCATCATTTGCAGGCATCCAGATCCAACAAGCACCGGAAGAAACAATTTCAAAAACCTGGTCAAACTGCTGAATACTTGGCTACTGTGTAAGTGGGGTTATGAGCATGGTTGCCAGGTTACCATCTGCTTTCTTCTCCATCCAACCATGCTAGGGCCACAGAGGAGGCTGATGCACTTTAACACTCGACAGTGATGCCTCGCTCGCTGTCTGCACTTACAGTAAGTCAGTAGGTTGGTATTTAACACTCAGTCTTTCCTACCACAGGATTAAAGGCTGCATCAAGGTGCTTCTGTCGGGTATCTCTTGTCACAGCAACTAGAAAAGCAAACAGAGCTTCCTTCTGGTGAGACGAATCACGACTCAAGAAAATCCCCAAACATGCTGAATTCTTTATTTCTATTTCCAGAGCAGCAACCTTGGCAAAGAAATAATTTAAAATATTGGTTATACTTGCCTGGAATCTTGGTTTTCATAGGCAATCTAGAAGTAACTTCTAAAAACATCACTGAGGGGGCTGGGGAAATGGCTCAGCAAGTTAAGGCACTTGCTTGCAAAACCTAAGGACCTGAGTTCAATTCCCCAGTGCCCCCGCACAGCCAGATGAACAAAAGGGGCGTATCTTCTGGAGTTCCTTTGCGTGGCTAGGGGCCCTGCCCGGTGCGTCCATCCTGTCTCCCTCCACTTTCAAATAAATAAAAATCAAGGAAAGGCTGAAGAGTTGAGCACCTGGATTCTGACTCCTAGTGACCATGTAGATGTTGGGTGTGGAGGTGGGTGCCTGAAATCCTAGTGACTGGGAGGTGGACACCCAACATTGATCTCTAGCTTCCACACCCACTGACAAGGGCACCCACAGGTGCATCTTGAACCATCAGTGTTCACTTCTGCATGGCCAGCAGCTGGGAACAGCCCTGTTCCTCTCGCAGCCTGGCCCCTCCAGGGTTACTGCAAACTTCTGAGGTTAGGTCAGCTCTGAGGTGCTTTCTGTAGATGGGGACCCTCTGCACTGTGCTCCATGGCCTCTCTGAGAAAAGGCCGAGATGGAGTCCTATAGATCCACGTAAATGTCATCAGCTATTCTCTCGAGCAGCTGTTTTGTTTCTAAAGTGGCTGAGCCACCTTTAGTCCCAGCACTCGGGAGGTAAGAGTTCCAGGCCATCCTGATATTACATAGTGAATTCCAGGTCCAGGTTTTTTGAGGTCTCTACCTCAAAAAACAAAACAAAACAAAACAAAAAAAAGCCTGGCGTGGTGGCTCACACCTTTAATCCCAGCACTCAGGAGGCAGAGGTAGGAGGATTGCATTCAAGGCCACCCTGAGACTACACAGTGAATTCCAGGTCAGCCTGGACTAGACCAAGACCCTACCTCCAAAAAAATGGCTGACATAAATGCACTTTCAGACCTGAGCAGGCAATGCTTGTAGCTATGGCTTCAATCCTGAAGCTGGGTCTGTGGGGTACAGATACCAGGGGTGAAGCTCAAGCGGACTCTGAAGTGCCATCACCCTCCTCCCCTGGCCTCACTGCTCACGGCACTCCAAGGACCTCTGGAAGGGGACCTCACATTTCTTGAGTCCCGACTGCTGAGATGGAAAGTGTCCCTCTACGACTGGTCTCCAATAAAGCCTGATTCTTTGCTACAGAGATTTCTACTTGTTTCTTTTTCTAACTCTCTGTGCCTTGTGAAAACTGATGCCGCCTCCACGGCTCTTTCAGGCAGGTAGGACCTGTGTCCCCAGGGAGGTCCTGTGGTTTCCCACTTGCTAAGGAAATGGGAGATCAATGTGAACCCCTTATGGCTAAGTTGTACAATTTGCCACCTTGCTTCTCTGCTGCGATCAGAGGCCCTAATGAGAGGCCTCAGCCTGGGTCTTTAAGAGTTGTGTTGAGCAGAGACCTGTTGGCCGGCATGGGGTGTGCTGGCAACCAAGCTTACATGCCCTGGGCTCCAGCCCTGCTGGATCTTAGGTGTTCCAAACACTTAGTCCCCAGCTGATGACAATTTAGGAATTGGAACTTTGTTGGAGGTGTGTTGTTAGGGGTGGAATTTTATGGGTGTGGTGTTAAAGCCAGCTTCCCTTTGCCAGTGTTTGGCACTCTCCTGTTGCTGTTGTCCACCTGATGTTAGCCGGAGGTGATGTCCAGCCTCTGCTCATGTCACCGTTTTCCCGGCCATCATGGAGCGTCCCCTCGAGTCTGTAAGCCAAAGTAAACCCTTTCCTCCATCAGTTTGTTTTTGGTTGGGTTCTTTCTGCCAGAAAGAAAAAAGCTGGCCTCCTGGTTGCTTTCTGACCTTACCCACTCTGGTATTCAAGAGGTGCCATTCCTGTCGGTGCTGACCAAGCCTAACTGCAGGTTTCAGTGAACATAACCTCACTTGCCCAGGCCACAGCCTGTACTCTTGGGGAAGCTGGCTGGTGTGTACGCATGTGGACAGGTGGCCCCTGCTGGGGCTCATGGGCACACTGCCCACAGCCTGCAGTATTCCTGATGCTCAGGCCAAAGCTCCAACTCCTTGCTTTGCAGAGGCCTCATGCAAGGGACCCGAGGCCCTGGCAGATGTACCCGAGAGCCCTTGTGCTTCCTCACATGCCTACCATGGCACAAGTGTCCCCCAGGACATCTGCCACCTGGGCCCCAGGCAGCTCCCCTATCTGCTCAGCACAGGCGGCGACGTGGTCACATCCAGACAAACCCCTGAAAACTGTTAAAACTGCCGTCTTCTGCTTTATTGACAGTAAGATGTTCAAAAATGTTCTCACGATTCAATAATTACAAAGACTCAGACTTACATTAAAAAAGTAAAAACCAGAAGCCCCAGCAGGCGCCCCAGCCCAAGCCTCCCGTACCCCAGGAGGGCGAGTGGGGAGGCAGGTGCTGGGTGTGACACACGGCTCGGCCGGCAGCGCCACATCCCTCAGTGCCAGATCAGCCAAGTGCATATCCTGAACGTCCTGGGCGTCACCAAGTACGCCAGTGGGGGAGGGGGAGGAAACCTGTCCAAGCTAAGGACAAGCCACCTCTGCTGCCACAGTTAATCACAAGCCTTAAGAAGGTGGGGCCACAGACCCCACCACTCGACACAGGATGGGGAGGGAGAGGTTAAACACACATGTGGGCAGCCCCACGCTGTGGCCATGTGGGGCTGCTGTGCAGGAGTGATACGGACTACTAATCACGGGGGCTCCATGCAAAGAGGAAGGTAAAGGAGGGGTCCCGGTGCCTGCCGCACAGCTCCCAGGGCTGTCTTCCTCCTCAGCCCAGCAGGTCAAGGGCTTGCCTGCACCATGACTCTGGCTTGTGGCGGACTGCAGACACTGTAGGAGCAAGTCACAGTAGGAGCTGGGGACAGTTCCTGGCTGTGACCCAGAATGGATGAACACACACAAGGACATGGCCATCACTGCTCCTGGGGCTGTCCATGCTAGGTGGCCAGCAGGAATACTAATGCTGTGGCTGAGTGAAAAGCCCATAAGCCAACCTCCACTGTGACCTCCTGTGACCCCAGGATGACATATTCAAATTTCCTACTGTTCTCATAAGGGCTTAGGAAAGTTTCAGGACAGGGAAAGCAAGGGTCCCGAGGTTGGCTTCCTCAGCAGGCAGATTCCTCACAGGACCTGCTGAGGAAGCCGATGTGGTTGGCAGAGTACCTACCCTTCCTGGGTAGTTCTCAGGGGGAGAGAGGTGTGTGGTGGTCCTTCATGTGCAAATGGAACAGTGTCACCTCATGGCTGTACAGATGAACACATCTGGTCTACTGCCATGAACTGTGGAATAAAACTGATCATTACGATAAAGACTTCTTCATCTCCATATCTACAAACTGATTCTACATTTCCTTGGACAACACTGGAGGGTCAGCTCAGTCTTGGCACTGATGTTGGGGCCATTGGGCTCCCTGGCCTCACGGTGGTGTGTTGGCAGACTCAGGCATCACAGGCTGGCTGTTCCAGGCCTTCCAAGGGGAGCTGGCTCCGATGGGGCGAGTTGGGGCTTGGTGGCCCACTAGGGTTGGAGCTGTTCGATGGAGTTGAGTGTTTGGTGGAATCCGAGTCAGGCTGTCAATGCAAGAAAAAGACACGTGAGAACCCAGCTCCCTGGGTCTTTAGGGGTGTGGGCAGCCCTGCCAGATGGACAGATGCAGCTCTTTCTCTTTTTGCTATGATGATAAACTCTTTTTTTTTTTTTTTTTTGGTTTTTCGAGGTAGGGTCTCACTCTAGTCCTGGCTGACGTGGAATTCACTATGTAGTCTCAGGGTGGCCTTGAACTCATGGCAATCCTCCTACCTCTGCCTCCCGAGTGCTGGGATTAAAGGAGTGCACCACCACACCTGGCTTGATGATATACTCTTTATACAGGTGTTTACACAGCAAGAGTTCTACATGTCAGAGTTCATAAACATGGTCCACCTGTACCTAGAAATGACTTAGTAATTATACAAGACAGACTAACACTGCTCAGAAGAAGCTAGATGACCTGTAGCCCAGTGGTCAGACAACACAAACGTAATACTCTTGGAAAAACACCAAGAAGAAATGATGGAAGTTTCTTGCATACGTAGTAAGATAGTGCTTTCCTCTGAACCGGAACAAGGATGCTGCTTTACTGCTGCTGTTCAGCACTGGAAGTCAGAGCAACTGGGCAAGAGTAAGAAATAACAGTATCTAAGTTGGAAGTACAACTCTGTGCAGGTGACATGATTCTAGACATAGAAAACACCTAAGAATCCACACGACACACACCTCAAAACAAACACCTTAAATGAATTCAGCAGTTACAAGGAACAAAGCCAACACACAAAACTCAGTTGTGTTTCAATTTACCAGCAACCAACAATCTGAAAAAGAAACAATTCCTTTTACAATGGCATCAGAAATAAAATAGTGGAGCCAGGTGTGGTGGCGGACGCCTTTACTCAGGAGCACTCAGGAGGCAGAGGTAGGAGAATCACCGTGAGTTCAAGGCCACCCTGAGACTACACAGTGAATTCCAGGTCAGCCTGGGCTAGAGCGAGACCCTACCTCGAAAAGCCAAAATAAATAAATAAATAAAAATAAAAATAAAAGAGAGCTGGAGAGCAGCTCAGTGGTTGTGGTAGTTTGAAAGTATGTCTCCCGTAGACTCAGGTGTTTTATTAAAACATGTTAACTCAGGGCTGGAGAGATGAAGGTGAATACCTTTTGAAAGGCCTCACGGGCCCAGGTTCAATTCCCTGGTACCTATGTAAAGTCAGATGCACAGTGGCCCACATGTGCCCTTTCTCTCTCCCTCTTTCTGTGTCTCTGCTTGCAAATAAACGAATAAATACCTATGCACATACATAAATACATACATTAAAAAAACAAAAAACCTTGTAACTTGGGTCTCCAGCTGCCTACTAGGAGGAGGTGTCACTGGGGGCGGATCCTGGATTCCAGCCCTAAGGGGCCAATAGGATGGATCTGAATTCTAGCCAAAAGCTAGGCAGAAGCCTCAGCTCTGGCGGGCTCCCTGCTGCTTGCTGGCTGTTCATGCTTGTTGCTCTTTGGTGTATGGCCGGTGCTGGTGTGTGTTTGCTGCAGTTTTTCTCTCTGCTTGGATCCGTGAAAGGGAGCCAGCTTCTTTTGCCATCTATGGAACATCCCCTGTATCTGCAAGCTTGAAATAAATCCCTTCTAAACCGCGCCTGGTTTGGATGTTCATTCCAGCAATGTGGAAACTGACTACAACAGTGGTAAAGGTGCTTGCTTGTGAAGCCTGAAGACCAGGGTTTGAATTCCTAGTGTCCACAGAAAGCCAGATACCCAAAGTGGTTCATGCATCTGGAGTTCATTTATAATGGCAAGAGGCTCTGGTGTGCCCATACCATTTCTCTGCTCTCAAAAATTAATTAATTAAATAGCCATGGTCCAACTGTGGGAGTAACCAACTGCTTTCTGACTGGACTTGAGGTCTGCTCCATGGGAAGGAATTCGAGCCTGGCCCTGAAAGCCTAGTGAAAAGCCCATGTCTGTGGATGTGACAGGCCCTCGGAGGGGAACTCCTACTGCTCTTTGGCTAAGTGGGTCTGCTGTGCCCAGTCATCTTCTAAATAGTTTTGATGTTTATGTCCATGGATTCGTGCTGCTTGGTCAGCATGCATGTAGTGGGTAGCGACTGCTCGGGGAGATGCAAAATTCATTGAATGCTGAGTGATGTGTGAGAACAGGACATATCAGTCACCCCATCCAAGGACCAGGGAAGAGGAGTAAGAGCGTGAACCAGAGGATGGAATGCTGCTTCCAGGGCATGACAGCCGTTACATTCATGAGCTCACTGCAGCCACCACAAGATTGGGCCATGGACATCCTGTCATGGATGGTGGCACCCACCCCTCCCTGAGGGCTTGCTGGCAGTTAATCGTTGCTGGGGGAGGAAGAGAGGTGAGCTGCCCATGTTCAAGTAAATGACTTCCCATCCATGCTCATGCAAACCACCCTCACTAAATCCAGTGGGTCACAAACACAAAAGACATCAAAACAAGAGGAACTATGAGAAGGGGCTCAGTGGGGAAGGGGGATCAGAGAAGGTAATGGGAGGTGAATATGATCAAAATATATACATGTATAAAAATTGTCAATAAATAAAATAAACTATTTTAAAAAATAAACAGGGGCTGGGGAGATGGCTCAGCAGTTAAAGGCGCTTGTTTATAAAGCTTGCTGGTCTGGGTTTAATTCCTCAGCTTCTAACATAGAGCTGGACAGTGGCAAGAGACCCTGGCATTCACAAACACACACACAATTTTTTTTAATAGCCAGGTGCACGCCTTTAATCCCAGCACCTGGGAGGCAGAGGTAGGAGAATCCCAGTGAGTTAGAGGCCAGCCTAGGACTACAGAGTGAGTACCAAATCAGCCTGGGCTAAAGTCAGACCCCACCTCAAAGAAAATTGAAGAAAATACTAAAAAGTAAACAAAATAGCCAGGAATAAACTTAACCAAGGAGACGAAAAGTTTTGGACATTGTAAGCTGCAAAATGCTACAAAACTTTAAACAAGCAGGAGGATACCAAGGGCTCATGGCCTGAAAGATTTATTATTAGATGCCATTACTCCCCGAAGTAGTCTACAAAGTTGGTATATTTTTTATGAAATTCCAATGGCCTTTTGTAGTAATTAAGAGCTTATTCCTAAACTCAAGAAATTTCAGGGATCACAAAATTGTCAAACACCATATTAAAAAAAGAAACAGAAGCTGGGCCTGGTGGCTGAGGCCTGAAATGCCAGCTACCTGGGAGATGGAAGCAGGAGGATCACAAGTTCAAGGCCTGCCTGGGCTGCAGAATGAATCCAAAGTGGCCTGGGGAGCTGAGGCTGCCATAAAAAAATGTAAGCAGTCTGGGGGTGTTTCTCAGTTGTGGAAGAGGGCCTAATTCCTAGTGCTTAAAAAACAGGCTGAACGCCTCATCCTTACGAGCCAGCCTTCAGCCATACAATGGGACAGTGCACTGACACCTGCTATAACAAACCTGCACAATGTCAACAACCAAGAACCTCCTCATAGATGAAGGGAATGTGGCTGCATGCATATGTCCAGACTAGGCACGTCCATACAGACAGAAGATTGGTGGCTGCAGGGATGAGGGAAGGATGGAGAGAAAGTGCTCAGTGAGTATACAGTTACTTGGAAGTGATTCTGACTGAGACAGACGTGGTGGCTTGGTGGCGAATGCTTATATTCCCCACAAGGCCGTGGGTTACATGCTCAGCACTGACTTTTGCACCGTGAACCCTACTTAAATATGTTGAATAGGGAAATGGTACCAACACATGATGTGTCCATATAAAGTGGGGGACATTCTGACAAAAAAATCATTCTTGAGAGAACAAGTTCAATGCCATCAAAGATTAAAAACAGGGCACTGGAGAGATGGGTCAGCAGTTAAGACACTTGCTTGCAAAGCCTAATAACCCTGGTTTGATTCCCCAGTACCCACATAAGCCAGATGCACGAAGTGGGGCAGGCATCTGGAGTCTGTAGCATCAAGAGGCCCTGTTGCACCCATTCTCATTCTCTCTCTCAGCTTGTAACTAAAAAAAAAGTATTAATTTGCTCTGGCCTATAACTCCCTATCCCAGTAATTGGTTACTTCCCACACTGATTGAAGAGACCCACGAAGTCCCCAAAATAAGACAGGATTATGTCAAAGCTCTTGAATACCTGCCTCAGGAAAAAGATAAGACCCTATTGCTGAAAACAGCACAGACTGTTATCATACAACTCTGAGACCCTGCTGGACCCAGAAAGGTAACCAGTTCCCAGATGGCAGCCTGTGTAGTGCTGGAAGGCATTACATGAGCTGCCAGGGGGAACTGGCCAATGATACCTGGAGAAAGCAGAGGACATTGATGTACAACACAGACCGATGTTACACTGCTATATGTCAGAGACCAGCAAGCCAAGAAGTGCTCATCTGTGCAACAGTGGTGCTAACCCTAAGTGGGTATCAACAGCTTGCTGATTAGCTAAGAGATCTGCTTGGTGACAAGGAATCCTTAACTGGAACTGGGATACAAGGCAAACTCTTCTGGAAACCAAGAACCCAGACTCTAGGGGGAAACTTCCACTAATCAAGGATCTACAGAGAGGCTACACCCATTAGACTCTTGCCAAATTAACAAGGTTTGTCTCATTTAACTTATACTGATCTCACTCTCTATTGGAGATTCTGTTTGTATTTTTCAGAATGCGGCGAGAACCATGGGCAACCCAATTCTACCAACAAGACATGGAATGATGGATGACACCCAGGCAGGAGATGAACCATCCCTAACTCATCATCTAGGGCCCAAAGGAAACCTTTGAGGAAGCAGTGTGATGAGCAAGAGAGCTACCTCCACAGTAAGTCAGATAACCTATGAAAGGGTAATGGAGACAGACACTGAGGATACCCAATATAGTCCAAAGCAGAAATCCAGAGACTCTTAAGATCTCAACAATAAAGTAGAGTTAAAACTCACCCACCATGACTCAGGGAACTTTGTGGAAGAGAGGGCAGAAGGACTTTAAGAGCCAGGGTGGGGGAGAATATCCAAAGAGATTGCCCCCCCCCACCAACAATAACACACAACGGAAAAAAACTGGCTACTTCTTGTACAATTCATTAACTTCTATCCCATGGGCTGGTCCAGCAATCCCAGTGAGGAGGACCAACTGGGGGCAGGGAGGAGGGAAATGGGGGTACCATCACAAGACGTGGTCATACAATGTATATAATTATTAATGACAAATACGTGTAAACAATTCAAACAGGCTACACAAGATGGAAGAGCTAGGAGCAGCCAAGACCCCTGTCTAGATTCTGCCAGGACCAGGGTGAGGGGACAAGCATTCTTGCTCAGTGCTGAGAGGGCCATCATGCTACACACCTCCCTTTCAACTGCTCTTCCAACAAGTTCACATCAGGTAACATTGATCAAGGCATGTGAGGTTTATACTATGATTCTTGCAACTTGAAGGAAGGTTTGAAAATTTTCAAAATAGATAGTTGAGGGGAAAAAATGTAAACTAGGCGTGGAAGCACTCTTCTACAAACCTGACTTCAGAAGGCGGGGAAGGCTACGAAACCTCCAGGAGAGAAGTCCCCATTAGGACAAATCAAGGGATGTCCATCTTCCCTGAGTAGGAGGCGCACAGCCCTGGGGGCAAGGCTGGCACAGAGGTCGTGGACAAAATGCTCACAAGTGACCCTAGGTGTGTACAAGAACACTTCACAACCACAGATACAACGAACATGCAGACTGCTGTGGCATACTCCTCAGCAGGCCACAGGAAAAGCCAGCAGACATGCTCATGGCAAGGCTAAAAAAAGCCTGAGGAACTCCAGTCTGTGGAGAACATGTTCTGAGTCTGGCCAGAGCACTGGGAGAGGCAACGTACACTCACATGTGCACTGCTTGAGGTCCCATGAGCACATGCACACAGACACACACACTGCTGCCACACATATGACCAGGAGGGAAGACATTCCAGGGAATAGTTTAGTTAAAAAAGAGGAACTAGACTAAAAATTACAAACTTCTATGTGACAAAACAACCTTAAAATTAAAAGACAAATCGTGTTGAAAGACTAGTGACTCTGGAAGTGTACTAGCAACCTTGGCTTTCCTGCTTCCAGTGAGCAACCATGGGAGGGAGACCTCATAGCAGCCTGTGCTGAGGAAAAAAGCCTTGGTTGCCTCAGGACTATTAAAGAAGCTGGGGCTATCAGTGGGTCCAGCTCTTCCCCTCCATTCCAAGAAACACACCCCAAGGCACACACTGACCCTTAGCTGCCCTCGAGCCAGATGCTAGACATGTCTTGTCTCAGCCATTTTTCAGCCCCATTCCAGAGAGGGGCTGAGGTAGGAGGCAGCGTGTCACCAAAATGAGGGAGAGTGTTTTGTTTGTCACACACATCCTCACATCAAGTGTTCAAGAGAGGAGGGAGAGCAAAGGTGAGCAAAGACCCTTCAGGATGAGAGCCACTGTTTACATGGACAGAGAGACCACATAAGAGGGTGGGGAGATGGCTCAGTGGATAAAGAGCTTATGTGGGGACCAGAATTTGGATTCCAGCACCATGTAAAGTCAAGTGCACTGGTGTGGTGGCCTGCCAATAGTCCCCGTGCTCAGGAAGCAGAGACAGCTCCAGGCCTGGGCTAAGCCAGCCAGCTAGACTAGATGGAATGGCGACCTCTGGGTCCAAGTGAAACTCAGTTATTAGTAAAGCAGATTGACAAAAGACACCTGATGCCAACTTCTGGCATTCACATCCATACACATGCACATATACACCCACATTACAAATACATATGTGGGGGAAAGAGAAACTACAGAGAAAAAGCCAGGTGTGGTGGTTCATATCCAGAACCTGGGAAGATCACGGTCAGCCGAGACCGTAAAGTGAGAACCTGTCTTAAAAATCCGAAAGTAAAACAAACCAAAACAACAACAACAACAAAAAACAACCAAACATCAAGCTGGGCGTGGTGGCGCACACCTTTAATCCCAGCACTCAGGAGGCAGAGGTAGAAGGATCACCATGAGTTTAAGGCCATCCGGAGACTACACAGTGAATTCCAGGTCAGCCTGGGCTAGAGTGAGACCCTACCTCGAAAAACCAACAAAACAAAACAACATCAAGCACAAAACTATACAGGGCTGGGTGTGGTGCTGCACACTTAATCCTAGCACTGGGGAGGCAGAGGTAGGAGGATCATCATGAATTCAAGGCCACCCTGAGACTGCATAGTAAATTCCAGGTCAGCCTAGGCTCAAGAGAGACTCTACCTGGAAACCCTCCCCCCCTCAAGCAAACAAAATAAAAACCTATACAGAAGTCTAGAAGGAAGCTGAGTATTTGTCATATGCCTTTAATTCTAGCATTTGGGAGGTAGAGGCAGGAGGACGGGGAGTTTTAGGTCATCCTGAGGACTTTGAGGCCAGCCTGAGCTACATGAGACCCTGTCTCAGAAAACAAACCAAAAATCCAGAAAGACAGAGGCATATGGCCGAACGCCAGAGAAGATTCTTAATCCTCAGTGGGGTGTGCACCATCAGACACACTGCTGCAGGGAGCCCATGACTCCAGGTGGCAGAGCTGCTCGGTGCTGCTGAGGGCACAGGAGGGGCTCAAGATCCCCACCTAAGGCCTGGGAAGATGCTCAGCCATAGATGGTGCTTGCTTGCAGAGCCTGCCAGCCTGAGTTAAATTCCCCAGCCCCTACATAAAATCATATGCACAAAGTGGTACATGCACCTGGAGTTCATTTGCAGCAGCAATATGCCCTGGCACACCCATTCTCTCTTACACACACACACACACACACAATTAAAAAAAAAAAGATTCCCACTCAGGTCCCCCCAGGTCCTTAATCCCAGGGCCACATTCATGTGATGGTCCTCTTTCCCTGTCGAAGAGCCCCTTCAAGTGCAGGACAAGCCATACCTCTTTGTCGAAGTCCTGGTCGGGGTCAGACATGCTCCTCAGAGGCACAGTCACTCCAGGCTCTGACCCCCCTATGAAGCAAAGACAGCTTTCACCTCAGGGAAAGGCTGAGAGGCAAATGGGGAGTCGAGCCCCTGTTCCAGAGCCCACCCTCTTTCGTACCTGATGAGGGCCAAGAGATGTAGGGCTTGTTCCTAGATAGGGGCTGTCTGGCTAGGCCCCCAGGGGCAGGGCCCTGCCTCTCTTCTTGGGTAGGAGGCACAGCACTCTGGGGAAGAGAACACATATGAGTAGGGATGGGAACCACAGTGGGGCTGGCACAGTGGGATGACAAGGAGTGAGCAGGCTCAGGCCTCTGGACAAAGCCTCTGGCTAGTTGAGCAAAGAATAGAGGCAGCTATGCGCACCACTGTGTCACTCACACTCATTGCCAGCAATGGCAATTCTAGCCAAAATCATCCTTGAGAAGACACAAGATGTCAAAATCATGCTACCATCTCTCATCAAGGAGCTAGAACCTGCTCTGGCAGCTGGTTTTCTAAGGGACATCAAGGCAGAAATTGGGAGCTTCACACACATGGATGCCCATTTGTAGTATGAGAAGTGTCCAGGCGACACTGTGATGCCAGCAGTCACTGAAGATAGGACAGTGACAAGCTAGGAGAGTGTGTCTGCACAGGAGGGAAGGAGCCCACACCCCACGCCTGGTCCAGCACGCACCAGAGGCAGGTCCATGAGCACCTGCATCCCGTCACCTGGGCCCATGTGAGCCACATGATTGAAGTTGGTCGGATTGGATATCATTTTGGATCTCAATTCCGGGTCTCTGAGCATCTCTCTGTAGGAAGGAAACATTTTGAGATTCAGGAACCTTTAATATGGAATGCTTCATGAATTTGCATGTCATCCTTGCACAGGGGCCATGCTAATCTTCTCTGTATCATTCAAATTTTTTTTTTTTTTTAGTATATGTGCTGCCGAAGCGAAGATTTTCTAGGCTCAGTGTACACCCATGTGATGGGCCGAGGGACCCTTGGCCAGAGGAACCTGTGCTCACCTCCGCTGCTGTAGCCTTTCCTCCTCAGGAACCTTGAAGACAAAGCGCCTTTTGCTCCGAGTCCGGAGCATCTGCTTCTTGCTGCAGTCGGAGGTGTCGGGCACATTGAGGATGGCTCCTGCAGGAAAGAGCAATCATTACCACTGGGGCTGGGGCAGAGCCATACGTGCCACAGGTGACCAATACACAGATGGATGGATGTGGCCTGTGCCTATGGACTATCTCTTTTCTTTTTCCCACCTGAGAACTTGCTCTTGAAGTAGATGAGGCGTGGGGGTTCACAGCCCAGCAGGTTAAGGCTGCCATCAGAGTTCAGAGGTCGTATCTGTGCAGGAAGCAGAGGGGCTTGTTGTGTGTGGTACAGGGTAATAGAGAGGAATCCTGCCCGCAGAGAGGTCACCCACGCTACCTTACCCTCCTCAGGCCGATGGTCTGCACCCATTCCATGGTGCGCACGTCAAAGACATCGACACCGTACTCGCTGTACACTGTGACATGGGTAGGGCTGCAACCTGGTGCAGATGGAGCAAAACAAGTTAAATGTGGGGTTCCAGCCTTGTCTGCCCTCTCCAGGGGCCACCTTGGCACTGGATGAGGTGCAGGGGTGCAGCATTGCCCTCAGCAGGGATCATGTCATCAAATCCTCTCCTGCCCCCAAGCTAGAAGTCACCTTCACTTCAAGGTCACATATGTACAATTATCCCTGCCATAACAGGGAAATATTTCAACATCACAGTACAGACTTTGAAGATAATTTAGATAGTTGCTTTCTCACTCAGCAAAAGCTTCATCTAGGCTCACCACATGAAATCCAAGGGGCTGACTGCTCAGCACTGGGAGGCGAATTCCTTCTCAAAAGATGAAAGAAGCCAGGTTTCAAGACCCACACCAACTGCTTGGCTCTGGGGCAAGATCAGGCCTTGTACACAGGCCTCGCTTTGAACACTTCCTAAGTGAGGACAGCCCCTTTGTGGATAGTGTGCTTGCTTTCCTGTGTGCTCTAGGGAACAGTGTTGGATGATGACTGACCTGGCACACCACAGATATGCAACCAGTGTCCTTAACCTCACTGGGCATTTGGGCTGAAGGGAATTTCTCCATAGTCAGGACATCTATGAAACCTATCTGAACGACCTTCCACTGAAGGGAGGAGTGGATATCCATTTTCCCTTGGACATGCTGCTGCCATTAGCCAGGCCATAATCGGCAAACCCACACTGACAGCACACGTGGTCCTGGGTATCACACCATGTAAATGCAGGTAAGTAATAGGCAGGCCATGAAACCCAAAAGAACAGCAGCTGAGTTCTGGTACAGTTCTTCTGAATACCGAGCTAGGTCATCTTAAGACAGCATACTCCACTCACTGAAATTTTGAGAGCTTCTGCAACACATCCCAGCTAGCCTACAGTCAGCCTTCAGTGAATGTGTCATCTCTTTATCTTATTTTAGGAGTATGAAAAAGGAAAGCTTCTTGTCTGGGCAGTAGATAAGATACTGGAACAGGTCACTAGCCAGCCTTGGGGAGTGAGTGACGTGTCAGACACACCCACAGGGCCCTCTTTTTGAGTGTCATGTGCAAAGGCTGGGCCCTGAATCAACTTTCAGGCAACAGTTTTCTGTATGTGAATGCTGGCAAGATGGGGGGGGGGGGGAGAAAGGAGGGCAACGGCATTCTAACTTGCCAAATATGGGAGATTTCATTTTTGACTTGTGAATAAATTATAAAATTTAAACTGAGATGTCTGTAAAAAAAAAAAAAGAAAGAATATGTGCTTTGGAGTCTGACAGCCTTGAGAGGTATAGACTCTCTCATCCTGTCTCCTAAAATAAGACAAGGAGATGACGCACTCACTCACTGATGGCTGAGGACAAGGATCTGAACAGTCTCCAGCTTAAGGGTTACTTATTTTTTTGCCAGCTCAACATCTGACTTGCATGGGGGCCATGAAGAAAGAAGGCCCAGAGGTGGAGAGGAAGGAATGCTGGCGAGCATGCTGGTTATTTGTGGCCAGGATTGTATAAAGACTATACTTAGGCCGGGCGTGGTGGCACACGCCTTTAATCCCAGCACTTGGGAGGCAGGAGGATCGCCGTGAGTTCGAGGCCACCCTGAGACTACATAGTGAATTCCAGGTCAGCCTGGACTAGAGCGAGACCCTACCTCGAAAAACCAAAAAACAAAACAAAACAAAACAAACAAACAAAAAAAAAAAACTGTACTTAGTGACCTGAGTCCTTCCTAAGAACTAAAGTTCTAGAAGCTCGGCAGAGTATATGGCTGGTCCTGAGTGAAGAGACCTTGCAGGGTACTGAGGCAATGGGCTGTCCCTTCCTGTTGGCACGGCATCCCTGGCATGGCCCTCATGTCTACTGCTCAACTGCCTTAGTGGGTGGGAGGGCACTGGGGCACTGCAGCAGTCCTTGGCACATGGCCGCAAGGAGGCAGCCTACAAGGTTTAGATGCCGCTCCACTTCTCATGCACGTGCCTTCCCTTGCTGCTTTTCCCATGATGGCTGGACAGAGAATGGCAAGGCCTGAGGCCTTTAAAAGTAATCAGACTCAGGCTGGCCAGGAGGCACCCCACTGAGCCCCAGAGGTTCTTGGTTGGTCTTCACAACTCCTAAAGCAAACCATTCACACAGAAAGCAAGCTGCATAAGCTAGATGCTCTACGAAACCAACTATTGAAACAGGTTCCTTCCCATCTTAGAAAACTGGACAAGCGACAAAGCCTAGACACCGAATTGGAGTCTCCTGGCCACCAAAACCCTTTAGCTTGTTTACACTGCAGAAAGTTTTATCTACTATGGGGAATGCCTTTCAAAAGGGAGAGCACTCTAGGTCCTTTCTCTCGGGGAGATCACTGTCACTGTCTTGGATGTGAGGGAGGAAGGTACTTGTACAGCAGGAGGCTGTCAGGAGGCCAGCTGGGCCAGCCCCCTTATGGCTCCAGTGTGGTATCTGGCCAGGACTTGCCACCAGGGGAGCATGGGGTCCCACTAGTCTTGCCCCCGCATCTCAGCTGGGGCACTAGGAGACAAACCAAAGCAAATAGAACACATGCCGACTGTTGATGTAAGAAGCAGCAACAAGGATATGGCAACAGAAAAACATATACATACTACAGGCGACAGGAGCCGCAGGCCACATGAGCTCCTGCATGCGTGACCTCCGGCCTTGAGCGTCCACGTACAGTCCCATGTGGCTGAAGCAAAGCAGGAACTCCTCGCTTTTGAGCTCCACAGCACAAAGGGCATCGAAAGACTGTTGTGAGAGGAACACAAGCGAGGGGTCGGTGGGATTTACCAGGTCTAGAGACTGCCCGTCCCCCTGGATGCTCAACAGAGAGAACCCAGAAGGGTAGCCAACACAGAGCCTGTCCTTGAACACAGCCATCCACTGCACGTGTCCGGGAGCCACCATCTCACTGAACTTTCTGTGGAAAGGCTTAGTTCTCTGGATCTCATAGCATAGGATGAGCCGCTTCACAGCGACAAACAAACAAGTGGATGAACTCTTCCTTAGCGTCCCTGTCGCTATGAGCTGGCAGCCTTTTGTTTCTGGAAGCTTGATATCAAAGTTGCTTGCTTCTGCTCCATCAAAGGAAGACCAAGGGTAGAGGTGCACATGGTGGTTCCGGCCGCAGAGGAGGATGACGATCTTCTCCTTGGGCGCCAGCTCAATCTGGTACACCTTCTTACAGTCAGCAGCACGGACGATCACTGAGGTGAAAGGATGAGGGTGAGCAGTCCTGCTAGATGCTGGCAGGAATGGCCATTAGGTCCCCCTCAGCTACAGCCAGCCACAGCTTTCCTCAGCTTCAGCCCAATGCCCTAGAGCACCTGTCCCTAATGCAGACACATGGGTACTCCTGTCTCACCATCCTGACACCTCTGGCCCTGAAGTTGCCTGCCCTGTCCTCAGACACACTTTCAGTGTGTCGGAGCTCTAGCTGGTCCCTCTCAATGCAATGAGGCTCTGTGGGTTGGATCTGGGGTTCACCCCATTCATAACGGAACCAAAAAAACCTCAGGCAGTACATGGGGGACAAAGGCTGTTTCCAACCTTACCAGATCTGTCAAGAAACTCTCCCAAAGCACCCATCCTGCTTAGGTCACCAAACTAACCAAGGACACTATCTGGCTTAGGACTTCCAAGCTTTCTCTGGAACCTGAAGGACCACACAGCCATGGCTGCTCAGGCTCTGGCTTACCTTTGCTCCACAGGAAGGGACTATGGAATAGGAAGGGGATACTTTCCCCTTCCCTGGCTGGCAAGAGTGGAATATAGGAACTAAGATCCTGCATATCAGGAACTGTTACTAGGAGGCCTGTGACCTACCACCAGGTCCACTCCCCTGAAGACCTAACCAGGAGCTCCCACTCTGTCACCAGCACACGAAGCCATCCAGCCACCATGCTCAAGTCACCTGAATGTGCCAAGGGACACTCAACAGACAAAACTGAACCCCTGCCACATCAGCTGAAAACTATTTTTCTCCACTGATAGTCTAAAACTTTGCTCATCAAGTCCTCTGACATGGTGGTGTGACTTGGTATTAGGTGGATTCTTTGCAGGTGTTGGAGATGGAACATAGAGCCTCATGCACTTTCTCACTGACCCACACCCAGACCGGGAAAACCCACTGAGCCCTTTGAAGGCACTGCTCCTGGCCATGTGTGTGTGTAGTAACCAGAGAGAACCTGAGACAGCCTTTTACTCACCATCTCGGCTGAGCTCTATGACATACAGCCCCTCTTCCAAGCCAACTGCAATCCTGTCACCATCTGGGGGAACAATACATCCATCCTGTGAGTTAGTTGTCTGCTTCTCAAAACATATGGAGATGTCCACATATTCAGATGGACCACACAAGTGTGTTTTGTAAAAATTCTGGCGTCATCTTTCTGATCCTTCCTGCCTCTCTCTTCTTCAATTTCCTATCAACATGCACCACTGCAACTGGCACTCAATTTTTTTTTTCTCTTCTTGCTCTCTTCCTAATTTACGCAAGTGAGAAGTGGATGTCAAGTATCTTCTTCGATCACTCTCCACCTTATTTTGAGACAGGGTCTCTTGTTGCACTTAGAGCTCACTGAATCCACTAGACTACCTGGCCAGTAAGCCCCAAGAATCCCTTGTCTTCACCTCCCCAGTGCTGAGGCAGGCACATGCCATCACCTAGCATTTACACGGATGCTAGGGCTCACATTTATATTCTGTTTGTGTGGCAAGCACTTTACCACTGTGTCATCTCTTCCTACCCCACAGTCATGCTCTTAAGTCTGAATTCTTAGGCAATTCTACAGAGCTACTGGAAATACCCACTGTGGTAGTTTGAATATATGCCCTTTATTGACTCAGATGTTTTATTAAGCTTGTAATTTGGATCTCCAGCCACCTGGCTGGAGGTGTTGTTACTGGGTGTGGATCTTGGGGGTCCAGCCCTAAGGTGTGTGTGTGGGCAGATCTGATTTCCAACCCAAAGGTATGCAGAGCAGTTTGGACTCAGGTGGGGTCCCAGTTGTTTGCTGTCAGTTTTGTGTTTGTTGCTTTTGGTGTTTGCTGGCTGGTGATGAGTCTCTTTCTGCTTCTTCTGCCACTGACAGAACTTCCCCCTGGATCTGTAAGCTTTAAAGAAATCCCTTCCTCCTCTAAACTGTGCCTGGTTTCCATGTAGAGCTGACTGCAACAGAAACTTGGTATCAGGGAGTAGGGAGTTGCTGAGATGAATCTGACCATGTTGATTTTGATCTTTTGGAACTTGTGTGCTAGAGGAGCAATCTGTATAGACTTGGTACTTTGAACTGCAGAAGATGTGGTAAACCAAAGTTTATGGGATATTTTGAGAATCTGAAAATGTTAAATGAAGAAAGAGTTGATTTTTGGAGGCTTTGCTTATGAACTTTCTTTTTTTTATTTGGTTTTTCGAGGTAGGGTCTCGCTCTAGTCCAGGCTGACCTGGAATTCAATATGTAGCCTCAAGGTGGCCTTGAACTCATGGTGATCCTCCTACCTCTGCCTCCCAAGTGCTGGGATTAAAGGTGTGCGCCACCACGCCCGGCTGCTTATGAACTTTCAAAGGGGAAGGAAAGACTGCAGAACTTTGTTGGACCTGGGCTACTGGCATAAAGGATGAATTTAAAAGTAATGGATTGTTGACAGAATATACAGAACTGAAAGATTTAAAGTTGAAAAAATTCATATAAGTTTAAAGTTATTGCTGGGGCATGGTGGCACACGCCTTTAATCCCAGCACTCGAGAGGCAGAGGTAGGAGGATCACCGTGAGTTCTACATAGTGAATTCCAGGTCAGCCTGGGCTAGAGTGAGACCCTACCTCGAAAAACCAAAAAAAGTTATTGGCACAGAGACAGGTTTAGGTTACTGAAACAACTATTGTTAAGGATGGCCAACTGCTTTACATCAAAAAAAAAGGGAAGATGCCTGAGGTGATTCTACCCAGGAAAGACTGAATGGTAGAAATGTAAACTTTGTTTTTGTTTTTTCCAAGGTAGGATTTCTCTCTCTAGCTCAGGCTGACCTGGAATTCACTATGTAGTCTTGGGTTGCCTCTGCCTCCCTACTGCTGGAAAGGCGTGCATCACCATGCCCGGCTGTAAACTCTAAAAAAGAGGTGACTTTAAAGGAAAGAACCTGCTCTTTAAGTTCATGATTTATTTTCCTCCTGGATTAACACTGGCTGGGTCTCTACACACCGGTATTAGTTTTAGAAGCATAAAAAATGCATGTAAGTGGGTCATGAAGTGCACACGGATCCAGGGGCAGTTACTGAGATGCAGCAAATAAACCAGGGTGTGATGTCCCTGGTAGAGGTCAGTGAGGCCATTGTAAAATGGACTGTGGTTTGCAATGGAGACCCAAAGATGTTTTGGATATACCACGACTGTGCAGAGGATAACATGGGGCACTGTTGGCTTGGGATGGAAATTTTTCCCAGCTACTCAGCTGAGCTGGAAATTGGAAAATCCAGATACTGTCATCACAGGTTATGAATGTCGGACTTGAAACACAAGTGTTTGATGTTTACCTGATGGTTACTGATTTTGCATTGATCCAGGCTCTCCTTATTTTGCCTTATAGCAATGGAAACGTTTACTGAGTGCCATTATATGTTTAAAGTATGCAACTTTTTTTGATTTTACAGGACTCACAGTTAAGAGATAGTCTTGAATCTGAGATGAGACTTGAGACTTTGGAACAATCTTTAAATTGATAAAATGTATGGGACTTTTGAAATTAGACTAAATACAATTTGTAATGTAGGTGGCCATGAGGGAACTTGGGGCAGAACGGGGTAGCTTGAATGTATGTCCCGACAGACCCAGGTGTTTTATTAAGCTTGCAATTGGGATCTCTAGTTGCCTGGCTGGAGGAGGTGTCACTGGGGGTGGATCTGAATTTCAATCCAAAGGTAGTCTGAGCTCAGGTGGGGTCCCAGCTGTTTGCTGGAGTTTTGAGTTGTTGCTTTGGGTGCTTGCTGGCTGGTGATGGTCTCTCTCTGCTTGGATGTATGAAAGTAGCTTTTCCCACCACTGATGGAACTTGCCACTGGATCTGTAACTTGAAATAAATCTCTTCCTCCTCTAAAATGTGTTTGGTTTGGATGTTCATCCCAGCAACATGAAGCTGACTACAACACTCTGCCTGTCTGAACCCTGGAGACATACCCACAATGGCAGCAGCAAGGACACCCTTGATGAGTGGCAATGTGCTGTCGTAGGCCTCCTGTGCAATGTGCACAATCTGGCTCCTCAGCCGGTTCTTATGGAGGATAGCCTGCAATCCTTCGAGAATTCCAACCCACTTCCTCTTTTCATTCTCATTTTCTGTCAGGATGAGCAGGGAACTGGTCTTAGAAGGTGAACCTAAGAGAGAGGCCGTCACCTTCATGAGCAAAACAAAACAGAAAGAAACAAAAGAGCTGTCAGAACCAGATCAAAGCACCTGGAAACCACCCAGCCCCAGGAGTCACACACAGGGTGACAGTGGGGTTAAGAGGTTTGAGTACATGTCCCTGTGAGCAGTCTACAGAGGCCACCAGGGGCTCCTCAGCTGCCAGTCAGGCAGTTCTCAGGACAATAAACAGGAAGAGGACAGAGTCGTAATTTTAGCAAATTCTGCTCTTCCCAAACTATGGTCTAACTGCCCATTTTGTAATTGTTTTCTGGAACAATCTTGTTATAATTAAAAAGTAGACTCTTAAGATACGTCCATGAAAGACAGGAGCTCAAATAACAGCACTCTTGCCAAATCTTGTTTCCTATTCACATCCATGAAGCACCTGCTAGAACACCTGGAGGCTAGAGTAGCAATGGAATAATGGTGATTTTACGCATGCAATGGTAGCAGTTATCTATACTGTACACAAGAGGCTATTTCTGAACACAGAATGTGATTTAGTATAAAATGACCCTCAGACTTAGTTTTCTGGTCAACCAAAATTTGTCTCTAAAAATTTCTATTGAAGGGGCATGCAGTTTTCCATACTCTTCCAAAAGCTTTCTAATGCCATAAGTATCTAATACTGATTTGGGGAGTGAGACTCCAACTGAATAACAGAAACACGGACAAGCCAGATACACTCATTTAAACCGTTTTCCTGTCTTACTCAATATAGAGTGTGACACTTCTCATGCAGCCACCAGGAAGTCCTCTATAGGGAACTGAGGACTATGGTTAGAATGGGAGGAACAGACCAGGTGGGAAAGGTGCTTGGGAGGGAGGTAAAAAGGGAGGGTCAATGAAGGTGGTGGCTGCCTCAGGAAGCAACAGGATATGTGGAGAGAAGCTGCTGCTCAGTGAAAGTTATCTGTGACCAGCGGGAGGAACGAAGTAGGAGGAATGTGGAGCAAGATAGAAGGTGGTCAGGAGAGCTGCTCTGGATATCCTCTAGTGCTTGCTATAGAACAAAGAAATGCTCACAAAAAACAGTCTTAACCTTGTATTTTTATTTATTTTTAAAATATACTATTTTATTATTTGCAAGCAGAGAGTCAGAGAAGAGAAAGAGACAAAGGAGAATGGGCGTGCCTGGGTCTCCAGTCCCTGCAAATAAACTACAGATGCACACGCCACTTTGTGCGTCTGGCTTTATATGAGTACTGGGGAACCGAACTTGGGTTGTTAGGTTTTGCAGGCAAGCACCAACCTCCTTTATTTTTATTTTTTATTTATATTAATTGAGAGAGAGAAAGGGAGTAGGGAGGGAATGGATAGATTTACCAGGGTCTCAGGCCAAGACAAACAATTCCCAGATACATTGGCTTTATGTGGGTACAGAGGAATCAAATCTGGGCTGTTAGGCTTTGCAAGTAAATGCCTTTAACTGATGAGCCATCTTTCCAGCTCAACTTTGTAATCCAAAAAAAATATATATATCGTTTAACAATTTGAAAAAATCCATACCCGGAATATGCATGGAATGTCTCGACGTGTGGCATGGATGACATCAGATGCCAGGACTGAGCTCACTGAGAATTCGTCGTCTCTGGTAAGAAAGAAACACAGAGCTCTGGGAAAGCTGGTCAGCCTGCCTGCCACCTTCAGCTCACAACTCTGCAAAGGAAGAACACTGTAGCACAAGCCAGCTCTGGGCCCAACTGGCAGGTGGTTTGAGGCTCACCCAGATCTGAGTGATGAAAAAGTTGAGAACAGAACCCTTTTCCTTGATTCAGTGTCCCCCTGTCCCCTAGTTACAAATTCCACGTTAATGACTTGGTCATCCCTGACACAGTCAGGTGGTGGCTGGCTAACCCCTTGTAAACAGAGGCTATGGTCCACATTTGAAGGTGACCGACTAAGGCTTATGGCAGGCTGAGGAACATCTGTGCATGGTGAGGGACCAGCAGCAGGTACCCTGTGGAGAGTGGGGGATACTGCCCAGTGACTCTGACCTACTGCAGCCTTTGTAACTGTCTGAGGACACCTGCCACACCAGAACCAGACAAGAGCCAACCCTGCTCAAAGGGTAGCACAGGCCCGTCTGCCCCCCCAACTGGCACGGGGCAAGCACAACAGCATGGATCTTCTACACACGTGGTGGTGACGTGGAGCTTCAGCAGCAAGTGCCAGGCCCTTCCCTGAGCATATCCCTGGGCAACCTGATTAGCTCTCATAGCAGCCCCTTGGAAGCAATGTGATTCTTGTTGCCATCTCCAAACAGGGATTCAGGGAAAAGTTGCCAAGTGGGAGAGAACATGAGCAGGACAGCAAAGGCTCTGCCCACTGCAGGCAGTGAGACCTGATAAGACAACAGCCGCAAGGAGCAAGGCTACGGCCACAGGAGAAAGAACCTAAACCCCAGGCTGCACCTTTTCTTTCTTTTTCTGCCTTGAGGCAGGGTCTTACTCTAGTCCAAGATGTCCTGAAACTCAGCAGCTCAAACTGGACTTGATAACTCACTATAATCCTCCTACCCCAGTATCCCTCCTGAATGCTGGGATTGAAGCAAGCCACCACTCCTGGTTTATGCACAATTATTTTTCTCTGAGATATTTTCTGCTTCTTCTTGGATATGTAGCCTGATGACCAACTTTTTAATATAGATTTATCCAAAGCAGCAAAGTTATACTAGGCACTTTTTTTTTTTTTGAGGCAGTGTTCTCACTCTAACCCAGGCAGATCTGAGCTCACTCTGTAGCCCAGGCTGGCCTCAAACTTACAGCATTCCTCCTACCTCAGCCTCTGGAATGCTTGGATTAAGGGGTGTGTGTGTCACCACATCTAGTTAAATGTACTTTTAAGAGCTACGTTTTCACTTGTTTCTGAAGCAGTACAATACTTGACGTGACAATATATATGAAGTTAATGAATACCCAAGCAACTCATTCTGGCTAAAGATCCGTAAGTGAAACAATAACAGCAAGGACAGTGTTGCATAAAACATACCTGAGGTCCAAGACTTGGCTGGCAACGACCCCAGGCTGGGTGGACTTTCCCTCTGGCAGGTCGTACAGGAAGAGTTTGCAGTCACAGACCACTGCATAGGCCCGCTGCCATCCCTTCTTCACCCCTGTGGGCTTTGGGACCTACAGACAAATAGTGACTGCATTCTCTGGGCAGGGGAGGCTTGTCAAAATGTTAGGCTGCCACTTCTGACCTTAGCGCTGCTCTGCCTTCAGCTGCAGTCACACCAGTTTTCCATCAAGCCCCATCCCAAAGCTGGTGGCCAAACCTGTGCCTGGCAAGTGGTGTTGCTGACTGTGTGACTGGAAAGGACTTGTGTATAGCAAGGTGACATAGGCATCGAAGCCAACCTAGCAGAAACACTGTATCCTGGACGTGTGGCTAGATAGGCATGTGGAGATGGCCCAGCACCAGGGGTTTGCAACTACTCCTGAGCTATAGAAGCCTGGCTTGCAGCTCACTGGGCAGACTCCAGCCCAGGAAGCAGTCAACACAAGAGGTCCAGGTACAATCTGTGTTTAGTGCTCAGGCCGTTGGCCAGGCAAAGTAGCAGTTGTGGTCAGACTGCTACTGAGAAACCCTCATTTGTTTGGAGAGGGGAGGACTTCACAGGAAGGGCACTAAGATCGCTTTATACCACAAAGGGGCTGCTTCAAGAGTAGCTGGAATGTAGTTATTGGTGACTACACCAAGACCTACTAGAGAATGAGCCATGTCAAATGGGACAGAAGTTGGTCCTTCCTACCTTGACATAACCTTTGTAGGCTGTCCCTATGCCCCTTTGCACATCCACACCCAGAGGCCTCTTGGACTGCTCAGGAGGTATGGGGCACACCTGGGGAGCGCTGTCTTTGCAGGATACATGGCAGGAAAATGAGCACACTGAAAAAGAGAAAAAGTCCCACCTCACAACGTGTTGCCATAGAAGTGGAACTGCTGTGGGCACAGGCCTGAGCACATATCCTGCCACAGGAAGCAGGCGTTCAGCAGAGAAGACACTGTGGAATGCAATTCCCATGAAGGCTCCAATATGAATGTTCAACACTCTCAAAAAGCCCTACAGAGAAGTGTGGACTCCCAAACAAAAGCCCCTGTCTGTGGAGCGTGCCTTACAGTTATCCCCAGAGCAAACAAGGCAGTCTACAGTTTACACGCTACCAAACAATGGTCACAGTGGTATGCAGGGATTCTGACAGCCAATCAGAAGGTCAATGTGACAATAAACAAAACTAGCAACTAACAAAAGAATGCTTGCACTGTGAAGACAAATGCAAAAGCTGTTTTTGCAAAGCACTTCTAGCTATGACCTCTGGTCAGGAGTGTGCGTTCAGAAGTGGAGGCCTGAGCTCCACTCTAAGAATCACACACTCACACTGTCACGCAGAATAGGCAGATGAGCAAGATGAGAGCATGTGGCCAAATCTAGCACAGGACTGGAGCACAAGAGCATTGCAAACACTTCTCAAAATGATGACTAGCAGAAAAAAATATGCCATGGTTAGGTCTAGAAGGTTCTGTCATTGTTTTTTCCTCTGCCTTTCCAGATTTTTGGACTAGCCATGGGCATTGTATCCTATGGTAAGTTTCAGCCAATGACCTGGTTGCTTGCTCTGAGCACTGTACAGGACTGCAACAGGCCTTTATTGGGTGTCTGTAACTAATGAGCCTAGAGGGCTCAGCAGGTAAGAGTGCTTGCTGTGTAAATCAAAGGAAGCAAGAGGGCCTGAGTTTAATCCCCAACACCCATGTAAAAAGCTGGGCATGATCAGGCATATCCATCATCCCAATTCTGTGAGGGGACGGGAGAGGGAGAGGAGTAGAGATAAGAGAATTGCTGGGCTCACTGTTGAGCCAGTCCGATGGAAAATGGCAGTTCTGGGTTGAGACTCTGTCTCAAGGAAACAATGGAACGCCTCCTCATGCTTGCACATCTACACACACATGTGCATACACCATATACACAAACCCCATGCCATACATACCGCATGCACATGCATGCTCACACCTGTGAACAGACAAAATTTAAAACAACAAGCCTGTCCCAACCAATGCACAGGCACATCTCACTTCTGATGGATTAGCTTAGGAAAGAACTGCACCCAGGGCAGTGGTGTCCAGGTCACACACTCTCAATCTCTGGCACTTATGTAGCCAACACTAACCTTCACAGGCGTAGCCCTGTCGAATCAGCCCGACCATCAGGGAGGTACAGTGGCTGCACTGGGTGGGGCTGGAGAAAGACTTGATGCTGAACTGGTGAGCTTTGGGCTACAAGAGAACAGCAGGAAGAACAGATCAGCGATAGGGAACTGAGGAGTGGTGAGTCAGTTCACTCATGATCAATTTATTTAGAAACAACTGGGTGTCATCTAGAAAAGCTGTTCTCTGCCCTTTCTCCTCTAGGTATGGGCTTCTAATCAGAGCCACACGTTTCCTGCAGTAAGTCTTGCTACCAAAAGAGCTGGGCTGGGCCTCTTCCTGGCTTGGGATCATTTCCCAGCACCAACTGGATCTTGGGGGCCTGCCTGGGGCCACATCTGGGTTGGAATGTCACCTAAGAGTAGTCCTTGAGAATGTGACCAAGACACATGTAAAAATGTTTGTGGGGTTGAAGAGATGTCTCAGCAGTTAAAGGTACTTGCTTGCAAAGCCTGATGGCCTGGGTTCGCTTCTCCAGTACCCACAAAAATCCATATGCACAAAGTGGCACATGCATGTGCAGTGCGTTTATAGTGGCAATGGGGCTTCTTTCTTGCTCTCAAATAAATAAAAATAAAAAATAAATGTTTGTAACAGCACAATCTTGTAAAGAGCCACTATCTTCTGCCAAGAGGACAAATTAGAAATTAGGGTACAACTGAAAAGGGAGGAACTGTAAGGCTAGCTGAACAGGCAAGATCTGAATATGGGACAGTGTGCTTATAAAGCCAAGACACATACTGCTCAGGAAGACATAGCAAGACCATGCATGAGAAGTAGGGGAGGGACAGCACACACTCCATGGAGAGTGGAGGAGGAGGGTAGGGAGGAGGTTGGGGCTCAGTTAACTCGATCCATGACTCTCTTAATGCTCTTCCAGGTACAAGATATCCACAAAATAAATCGCCTCTTACCTTGGTCCTTAATTGCAAGAACCTAAGCCTAAAAGCCAAATCACTGATCACAGTCAGGTTTCTAGCAGAAACCAGAAGCCAGGTCTTCATCAAACACATGGGACACATAGGCTCAACACTGGCAAGCTTGACACAAATGGAAATTCACTATCTGCATAGATTTCTACACACAAGAGAAAAGAGACTAACCCTGCAGAGCCCTCAGGCTAGTATGGAGACCAGGTAGAGCCATGCAGCGAGGAGCCAGGGCTAAAACTGCACCTTCCCTGTAGTTCCATTTACACCAGAGAAACCACAGGGTTCTCACAGTGTTGACAGACATGACCATACAGACTAGAACTGGGTACATGAAAGGATTCCACAGGAGATAAGGGCATGTGATGAGGGAGTAAGGAAGAAGGGGGGACACTGAGCTCAAACAGTTTCCAACTGACATATACTTGTGTAACTTTGGTGTGAAGATGTTGAAACCTCACATTTTTGAACACTTCCCTAAAAGAACACAGGGCCCTACTGTGCATACTCAAACAATACAGCTATTTAACACAAGATTTATCTTCAAAAACTGAGAAGGCCCCCAGGCGATGTGCAAGGTCTTACCTTGGGTCCAGCCAGGGTGAGGGCCTGTGTGTTGGGCAGCGGTGTAGTGGGTGGCCTCTGCTGGGGACGAGCCATGTCCTGAGAGACAAGTGGGACAGATGAGTATCGGCCTGTCTTAGCACTCTCTGTCAGGTCCTATCTGGGGTTTATTTCTCTCAAGAATTGATTAATTATTAACATTTTGCATTTTTAATTTACTACATTGTTCAGACAGCTGTCAAGGCCTTCCTCACTCAGCTGATGGGCTGGAAGGGCCCTAGCCATAAGCTGAACACTGACATGTGGGTAGGCCATAGGGTCATAGTGGCTGCTATTGACACTGGGTAGATCCAGGATCCAGGAGAGTACCCACAGGGCAATATGGTCTTACCTCCTGCTGTTCTGTGCTTGTGACCACAGAAACTGATGGCGACACTTCCGGCCTTGGAGCTTGTGTTTCCTGATCACTAGCTGAGCTGGTCTGTAAAAATAAAAAAAAAATTCTTTATCAGGAAGTGCATTCCATCAGGGCCCAGGGTCCTCTGCATGCTAGTTACCCCAAAGTCTCCTCATGACCCCCTGTTTACTCATACCTATCCTGCCTTTCCCAAGAAATGCTGCCCTCGATATTCTAAGACTACAAAGGCAACTGTGTGGGTGGGGGGAGCCTGGCAAGCCACTGTCATAGCCAACGCAAGATGTCACTGACTGCCCCTCTGATGGGAGGTACTTAAAGGACTTAGTCATAAACACTGATCATCAGACTGAGTTGCTAGATGATTAACTTCATTCCTGGGATTAAAAAACAATTCTATAACATCCTCAGAGCTCTACGGCCTGTGAACAAGAGCTCATGCGTCCCTGGAAACAGTGTCTTCCTCTAACTGCCCTAGCGCTCCCCAGGCACTGCACAATCCATCTGTCTGAAGTGGAAGGCTACACTTCCAAACTAGTCACAGCACCCTGTTGCAGTGTGCATTCCTGTAAGAACACCCCATCCTCACAGGTACCACTATCACCAGCCTCTATCAACCACGAGGATACACAGCAGCACCAGTGTGAGGGGCCGAAGAGAACAGTCTGCGAGACTACTTTGGTTCCACATTGGATCCCAACAGCCCTAAACATGGGAGAACCTTCCACTAGCTGCAATTCATCAGGCTGCTGAGCAAGTAGCCACATTAAGATGAAAGGCAGAATACATAGCACACCTCAACTGAAGTATCTGGGGTTGTAAACAGATCTTCTAGAGACAGATCAGGCCAACTAGTTAATTATCAAAGCTAGGAAATGTGTCATCCAAAATAAGGCATGTTAAATGTGTTAGATCCACCTGGTAAGTGAGGGGCCCGAAATAGAACAAGAGACACGACTAGTTCCTTTAGTTTGTTAATTAAAAGGATGCAAACACAGGAAGTAGAGTATGCAGGATGCTGTTTGCTGAGGGTAAGAGCTGGGAAGATGGCACCGCAGTCACTTACGTCCTCCCACCAGGCTAGCAGAGAAGATGCAGACGAGGAGGAGAGGGAGTCCTTGGTGTAACAGACAGGAGGAACAGAAATGATCATTTCCCACCAGAAAATACTGGCGAGAAGGTACAACAAGGCCACCGTGGTGACCGGCTGTTTCTAGCATTCAGTAACATATTCAATATGGCAGCGTGCAACAGGTGCACCCATCAGGAGTTATCAAAATCTGGAATTCTAATATGGACTCAGACCTGATACAGGGCTTTTCCTTTACAGGAAATAAATTTCACACAAAGGTATCACAGGGGCCTGAAAATAGCCATGCTATCCAGAGAATGAGGCTTAGTGAGGACAACTTTACCTCCAAGCTAATCTCAGTCCCTGGCTTGACTTGCTCACTGTGCATGATGTTATGAAACTCCATCCACCACAAATCTTTCCCCTGTTCTCACCGTGATGGAGCCTGGCACCTCAGTAACCAGAAATAAGCTAGTGAGCAATGAATGGTTACATAGACCTTCTTAAAAACTGAGGGAGCTGGAGAGATTGCTCAGTGGTTAAGGTGCTTGTCTATAAACCCTAAGGGCTCAGGTTCGATTCCCCAGTACCCAGGTAAAGATAGATGCACAAACTGGCACCTGCATCTGGAATTTGTTTGCAGTAGCTGGAGGCCCTGGCGCTCCCATTATCTCTCTCTCTCCTTGCAAATAAATAAATAAACATTAGGAAAAAAAGAAGAAGAAACCTGAGGACTGAGGGGAAAATAGAGTGCCACTTTAACAAAACACAAATATCCTGATGGGTGTCAACAGATGAGTGGCCATCTGTTGCCTGCTTACCACAAGAGGGACTCTAGACAGCACCACCTCAACTGGCAATGAACTTGTAGAGTGAGGGTAGATCTGTGTAGTTTCAATGACAAAATGCCCAGCCTGCATGCCATCAAAAGGACACCTGAGACAAAGCCAGGCTGCAGACCAGTCTACTATGTCACAAGTAGGGAAGAAATGCAAGCTGTTTTGAAACAGGTCAGTGCATCCTGAGGTGGGAGGAAGCATGGCTGTCCAGGACACTGGAGGGATCACAGGGTGTCTGCACTGGTACTGAACTTTGGCCCTGGCAGCCCAGGTCCATGGCAGAAGATCAATGACCTCAGGAAACAGTGTTCAGGTCTTTTGGGGCCATTCATGCCTGAAGACCCTCTAGTTCATGGGAGAGAGATCTGTGTGATGTGTTACAGGGAGAGAGAGAAAGCAAGTGCACAGGTGCAGCGAGGGCTGGGAGTACACTCGACTCATACTGTTCTTGTCTTTCCTATAAGGTCAGTGTTCTCTAAATAAACAGTTGGAAAGCCAATACTAGGTATCTCATCAGAAGTATCATTAATGATTTATGCTTCCATTATCCCAACCTCCCCTCTCTCCCCTTCATTCTCTTTTTCTCTTCCCTCCTCTCCCTTGGTGCTTTGAGCTATCATCAGCCCTCATTATTGCAACTTGCTTGTTGAGAGACAGGTCTACGATACTGCTTTAGAAAAAGAGGAACAACTGTCTTTCCTTCCTCGAGTGTCTCCAGGAACTTGTAGCACAGGGAGGAAGTGAGACTCAAAATCCAGAGTGTGCAGCAGCATCCTAAGGAGACAAGCAATCACACAGCTGGGCACCCTCTTGAGGTGGCTCTGTGGTATATCAGCTTACTGGCTCACTGGTCACCAAGGCCACAGCCTTGCAAAAGTTGCCTGGTCCTTACTCACTTCTAAGTCACCTTTCCCACCAATCACTGAGACCAAGCTATATACTCAAATAGAAGTCATAAACAACCACAGTGTGAGTTGAGAATGCCTCCTTCACCATCTAGCCTCACATATGAAACAGCTCCCGTCAGTTATGTGGTTGGGGCAACATGAAATCTTCACTCACTGGAATGCTTTGGCCTCACCAGTCGTCACAGCATATTCCCCTGCATTAACAGGTGCATTCATTTCTTACTTTCAAAACTGCAGTACTTACTCTAAATGTCAGATCATGTGCAAGAGGAGCAGTGTTGAAATATTCAAAGATGGAATCTTGGAAATCTGGAAGCTTCAGCCCTGCAAGTAAGAAAGAAGAGTTAAAAAGATATGCTAGTCACCCATCAGGTTCTCCCTAAAGAAATCAATCAACCGGGTATGATCCGTGGAGGCCATTCCCAGGGTGAGCAAGAGAACTAACACAATCTCTCTAAAGGAGAGAGAGGCTGGTTGAGCAGAGCAGCTCTGGGACTAGAAACAAGTGCTTCTTGCCACTGAAGAATGGAACAGGGCAGAGGCCAGAAACAGCAGTGCCTATGGTGACCTCGTGTGTGACCAGAATGATGCAGGCGATCAGGAGGGAAAGGAGATTAAGGTGAGAGTTAAACTGGGTAGATTCCTCAAATGTGGGCCATAAAGAATTCCAATTCACCTAAATTTAAAAAGTGAAACCAAGCCAGATGCAATGACACAAGCCTATAATCTCAGCACTCAAAAAATGAGCGAAAGATTGAAAATTAAGCCTGTATTTAGATGTTGTTCCTCTCTTATTCAGAATGGCATTCTGAGTGTGGGCTGTGGACAATGTCAGCTTTGTTCTTTGACCCAGAAGCCTCACTTCTAGAAATCTACCCAAAAAATATGAAATGTCCTATGCACATGACTGTCATGTAGTCTAGGCTGGACTCAAATTTGAGATGCTCCTGTCTCTGCCTCTCCAAGTGTGGGAATATAGGAGAGAGACCCCACACAAAGTTGCCATGTTCTTCCTTAACCCCTCCCCTGAGATGTGAACTCTGGGGGAAGTACAGTGAGTAAAGCTTCAGGTGTTCACCTCGATGTTACAAGTCGCCACTACACAAGTGCTGAGATTATAGACATGCATCACCATGTCCAATTAACTGCAGCACTTTCCAAGAAAGTAAGAAATAGCTCAGCCCACAGAGCAGCCATAAAAGGGCTCTGGATGGCTCCCATAGAACATGGTTTAGTGGCCTCTCCAGCACAGAGTGGGACAGAACATGTCCTCTTGTGAGAGCAGGAAATACAAATGTGTAACCACATGTGCTTTGTTTTACAAGGTAAAGGGGAAATAACCCCAAAACTATTGTCACATTTGGGGATGCTATCTTTGAATATATTGTTTCAAAAAAAATTTTTAGTTTACAAAATATATTTAATTTATTTGAGAGAGAGGGAAAAAGAGAAAGATGGGCGCTTCAGGGCCTCCAGTCGCTGCAAAAGAACTCCCCGTACATTGCCACCTTGTGCATCTGCTTTTCGTGGATACTGGGAAATGGAACCAGGGTTACTAGGCTTTGCAGGCAAGCGCCTTAATCACCGAGTCATTTCTCCAGCCCTATTTTATAAAATTTTTTTAACTTTTGGGCTGGGAAAACAGCACAGTGGGTAAAGAACTTGCTGCTCAAGTGTGAAAACCTGAGTTTCGATCCCTAGAACCCTTGTAAAGCTAGATGCAGTAGCAGCAGGGGCAGGAGACTCCCCAGAAGCTTGGGGGCCTGATATATGCAGCAGCAGCAAGCAACAAGAAATTCTACCTCAGACAAGGTGGAAGGTGAAGACTAACACTCGGAGTTATCCTCTGACCTCCTCATGCACATCCACACTCATACATATACCATGGCATGCACCCACACTCATACACACACACACACACACACACACACACACACACACACACACACACACACACTCACACTCACGTACACATACACACCTTTGGAAATATTTCACACAACTAAAAGACCATTAAAAAGAAAGTCATCTATTGGAAAAGGCTGGTGTTTAAGTAATTCAAAATCTTGTAATTTTAATTTACCTGTATCTGCTCTAAATTTTTCTTCCATTTTTTTCTTCAGAATTTCCATTTCTTCTAATAATTCTCTGTTTTTGGCTTCAGAATTCTTTAGTTTACTGAAATAAGAAGCAAGCAGCTGTAAGTACACTGAGCAGAGGCCACATCCTGCTGCTTCAGGGAGTGCTGGGGGGTGAGGGCCAGGCCTTTCCATGCAGCACATCACAAACAGTACAGATGGTACAAAATTATGAGTGTTCTATCATGAAATTTAAGTCATGGCTTAGCAGGGGTTGTAGCATGCCAGTCAACCTAGCACTTGGAGGCAGAGGCAGAGGCAGAGGCAGAGGCAGAGGCAGGGAGACCGAGATTCAAGGCTAGCCTTCCTGCATATTGAGACTCTGCTTTGATAAACTGAAACTAAACAAAAATGCCAAGTCCTGCTCTAAACAGCGTGAGCTTTGGAATCTTGTTAGAGAGATGAATCCTCTGAGGACATGCAGAAAGCCCAGCTCCCTGTCTGTCAGGCTAGAGAAGGCTTTTCCAGGTTCGACACCAACAAACAGACCCCCAGAGCTCTACTCCTTCCTAGAAGGCACAGAGCACACAAGCCAGCCTGCACAGAGAACTGTCCAGGAGAGTAAGGCTCATCAACAGGATGTCAGTAACATGTCACTTGAACCCTGGTCTCACCTGTAAGGCAGGGATAACAAGAATGCCTACCACATAGGGATATGAAGGCCGAGGTGCCTGCTGAGCACCATTATTTCTTTCTTTTTTTTTTTTTTTTACTTATTTGTATGTGTGTGTGTGTATCCATGTTCATGTGTTTGTGTGTGAATGCAGGTGCACACATGCCACAGTGCATGTGTGGAAGTCAGAGGACAACTTTCAGGTCAGGTCAGTCTCTGTCCACCTTACCATGAAGCAGGGTCCATCTCTTTTTATTTGTGTGTGTGTGGGGGGGTGTGTGCCAGGATCTCTGGGTGAACACATCTGGCTTTACATGGGTGGTAGGGATTTGAACTCAGTTTCAAACTATAGACCTGCCTATCCTATCCTACTTGGTTTTTCGAGGTAGGGTGTTAACTCTAGCCCAGGTTGATCAGGAATTCACTATGTAGTCTCAGGCTTTGCTTGACAGCCCCTTTAGGCAGAGTTTCTTGCTCTGGATTCTTGCTTTGCTGTTCTTTGCTGTGCTCCATAAGCTTGTGGGAAATTCTCCTGTTTCTGCATCCTATTTCATCACTACTATGATAGGATTACAGAATGCAGCCATGGCTTCTGGCTTTATGTGGGGTCTGGAGATCGAATTCAGGTACTCAAGTTTGAGTGGTGAGTGCTTTACCCACTAAGCCACCTCCCCAGTTCCAGTATTTGTTGATTTTCGGTTTGTTGTTTTTCTTTGTTCTTTAGTTGGGGGAATGGATGGAAGGGTGGGGCAGGATTTCACTCTAGACCAGGCTGACCTAGAGCTCACTCTGTAACCCAGGCTGGCTCTGAACTCCCAGCAATTCTCTCATTTCAGCCTTTGGAGTGCTGGGATCTCAGGAGTGAGCCACCATGCCTGCTCCATTAGTTTCCTTTCCTTTAGTGGTGTCATAAATGGAACCCAGGACCTTGCATATGCTAGGCAAATGCTCTACTAAAGAGTCACACCCATCCATCTATCTGTCTGGCAGCCCACCTGCCTAGCCTATCCTATTTTGTTTTTTGAGGTAGGGTCTCACTCTAGCCCAGGCTGACCTGGAACTCTCAGCAATCCTCCTACCTCTGCCTCCTGAGTGCTGGGATTAAAGGCTTACACCATGATGCCCAGCTACAGCATAATTTTTATTGACAATTTTCATAGATGTGCATAAAGTATTTTGGTCATAATTTCCTCCCATTTATTTCTTTGTCCCTCTTCAGGATCCTCATGACTTCTTGGGAATCCCAAGACCCCCATACAGGTCAGACACATCTGTTCATTCCACTTAACCTGATTTATTTCAAGCACCTAACAAGTGCCAGAAACTTAAGCCAAGTCACCCTGACTTGCTGACCTCAAGCTTCATTGTACTGATCTCACAGATAAAGAAAGCAAAGTCCTGGCTAGCTTAGGGGTAAGGGTAGGGTCACAGGAAGCCCATCATCTCTCAAGGGCCCAACTATAGGGCAAAGTACCTTTCAAAGGAGAGGTTTGCATCTTTGACCTTCCTCAGTTCCTCCTGAACAAGCTGTTTGGCTCGTAGCTCTGCCTCCAGAGCAGATTGCAACTCCAACCGTGCTGACATGTCTAGCTTCTGACTTCGGCGAACTTTCCAAAGTGGATCCTTTGACATTGGTTAAAATATTAAAAATACATTTAAGCTATTTACTTAATAAAATGAATGCAAATAAATAATTCTCATTTAGTCTGCAACTTTAGTACATTTAAATATTAACTTTATCATCAGACCTGCTTTTTAAAAAATATTCTTACTAGCTGGACGTGGTGGCACACGCCTTTAATCCCTGCACTCGGAAGGCAAAGGTAGGAGGATTGCCATGAGTTCAAGGCCACCCTGAGACTACATAGTGAATTCCAGGTCAGCCTGGACTAGAGTGAGACCCTACCTCGAAAAACCAAAAAAAAAAAAAAAAAAAAAAAAAAAAAAAAAAAAAAATATATATATATATATATATATATATATATATATTCTTACTATTTGCAAGCAGACAGATATGGAAGACAGAGAATGGGCTGGGCGCATAAGGCCTCCGGCCACATGCATCATGAACTCCAGATGCACGCACTACTGTGCATCTGGCTTTACGTGGGTACCGGCAAATCAAACTTGGGTTGTTAGGCTTTGAAAGTAAGTGCCTTAACCATGGAGCCATCTCTGTAGGCCCTATTTTTTTTGTTTTGTTTTGTTTTGGTTTTTCAAGGTAGAGTCTCACTATAGCCCACACACACTATAGCACACACACACACACACATAAAACTTACTTTCAAGGAGGGAGATAGAGAGAGAGAAATGAGATCTTGAGAGAGAAAGGGTGTTCCAGGGCCTCTTGCCATTGCAAATTAACTCCAGACACATTCACCTACTTTGTGTGTCTGGTTTTATGAGTACTGGGGAATTGAACCAGGGCTATCAGGCTTTGCAAGCAACCACCTTATCCATTGACCCACCTCCCCAGATCCTAAGCATATATTTTTAGAAGACGAAACTAGGAGCTAGGAGTGTATACCTGTAATCTCAAGGCTGAGGCAGGGGGGTGCCGAGTTTGAAGACAGGGTGGGCTATACAGTGAGACCTAGGCCAACCTAGATTACAATTTAAGGAAAAGGAGGGCAAAAGTTGGCCCCAGAACCACAGTGGTAAGAAGCATGTGTCATGGGGCTGTGCTGCATAGGAGCAGAGTAGGTGGTACCAAGGTCCCCACAGAGCCCTGAGACTGGTACTCTGGAGCTCAAAACAGATTCTGAGTGGATGCAAAATGATGTCAATAGACAAAGTTTCCTGTGACAGAGCCCTGCACCTCCCGGTCAGCAGTAATGACTGCATGCCATGAACAGAAGCTATGACCTCCTGATGGTTGACAACATGATCTCTGAAGGTAAGTCCTGCTCTTCCCTGGAATTATTAAAATGGTACTTACGTACCACATTTACTTACAATAAAACCACTAATGAATTTTTGAGTAGTAAAAATTTAAGTTTTAGAAGAAATCTTACCAGTGTTCTTGATCCCAGACTAGAGCTCCTCAAAGTCTCAAGCTCTTCAGTCATCTTAGAAGCAAGGGCTTGAAGGTAACCACGGGCATCTTTCTCATCGCTGACCCTACAAGGGGACAGATGCTGTCATATGAGGTACCACACAAGATGAGCAGCTCCTGCCTTCCTCAGGATGAAGTCACTGGCCAAAGCAGTCACAATAAGTCACTGCCTTTTTTGAGCAGAGGACAGGCCAGCTCCCACCTCCCTCGTGGGGTTTCCCTTGTCAGTGTATGGTCTGTCGTGGAAGCCCTCCACCTATTTATCACCCAGAATGAGGAGTGTAACCAGCCTGACCCATATCCTACGTGGGTAATGTCTCCCTACACTTGGTCCACTGTGAGGACACTGGACAGAATGGCTGCTTAAGTCTAGGCAGTTGGGCAAATAGCAGTGAGACATGCATTCCACCCTTCGGAAGATAAAAGCAGCCAGGCTTTGTGGGTCCTGCTTGGCACGTACCACTGAATAATCTCCGCGATCTGAGCTTCCCAGTGAGCCACGGACTCCTTCTTGGACGCCAGATCCTGCAGCTCATCTTCCAGCTGCCTATTTTGGGCTGTGAGTTTATCCACAAAGGAACAAAGCTGAAATCAAACAATTTACCACATCACTTGTTAATCTGGCATTTCTTCACTATGGCAGCATGAAATGGAAGTTTTATAGCTTGTCAGCATTGAGGCGTTCTCAACTCAGTACGGAATAGGGACTTTGATTACACCTAAGACACATTTCAATTCAAATTTAACCCTGAAAGTGACAGAGCTAAGGATTTCAAGTAATTAAAAGCTTTTCACAGAATAAAAATAATCCAGTTTTATTTATTTATTTATTTATTTATTTATTTATTTATTTATTTTTGGTTTTTCGTGGTAGGGTCTCCTTGTAGTCCAGGCTGACCTGGAATTCACTCTGTAGTCTCAGGGTGGCCTTGAACTCATGACAATCCTCCTACCTCTGCCTCCCGAGTGCTGGGATTAAAGGCGTGCGCCACCACACCTGGCAACAATCCAGTTTAAAGACCAATCAGAGCTGGAGAGATAGCTCAGCTGTTAAAAGCACTTGCTTGCAAAACCTGGTATCCTGGGTTTGATTCCCCAGTATCCAGGTAAAGCCAGATGTGTAAAATGGCGCATGTATTTGGTGCTTGTTAGTGGTAGTAGGAGGCCCTGAGGTACCCATTCTATCTCTCTTGCCCTCTCTCTTTCCCCCCCTCTCTGCTTGCAAATAGATAAATATATTAAAAGACCAACCATAAAACCTCATTTAGAAATCAAAATATTTAAAATGGGGCTGGAGAGATGTCTCAACAGTTCTGCATGCTTCCTGCTCTAGCAGGAGGGGCCTGAGCTCTCCAGATTCTATATAAACAGCTGGGCATGGCCACATGCACCTGTAACCCCTAATCACTCAGAGGAGCAAATAATCACTAGAGTCCGGAAAACTCCAGAATCAGTAGAGACTTCAGCTCAAAACAAAGTCTGTGCAGGTGGAAGAGTGGTAAGAATGAGACACCTGATGTTCTGCTTGGGCCACCACAGAGAAGCACCCCCTCACCACCACAGACAAATGTCCTCTCACCACCACAGACAAGTGCCCCCTCACTACCACCACAGACAAGCACCTCCTCACCACCACAGATGAGTGCCCCCTCACCACCACCACCACAGAAAAGCGCCCTCTCACCACCACCACAGACGAGGGCCTCCCACCAGCTGCAGGTGAGCATATGGGAAAACACACACGCATGCACACTATCACACTATTTAAAATGGATGCCAAGCTTCCAAAAGGTTCAAGAATGAAAAATTCACCTGATGCCACAACTTCCACACATAGCTCAGACATTTCAAGTTACCTTTTCATTTTCAGCAGTTAACTTCTTGTTTTCCTCAAAGAGCATTGTTCTTTCTCGCTCATATTTATCCTTTATTGTACCTACTGCCTCCTCCATCTCATTATGCCTGAGGAGGTGAGTGAAAGAAAAGGGTTTATGAGTTCTTAGCTTCACTAACATTTATACTTAAAGTGCAGAGGTAAGCTTTTGTTTTTTGTTGAGTTCATGAAAACTTACCGCTCACGTTTTGATTTTTCTAATTTATCTTTTAACATTAAGATTTCTTTCTGCAGCGCCAACTGGTGGCTTTCTGAATCATGAACCTCCTTTTTCACATTTTTTACTTCTAAAACATGGGAGGCCTCACGCCGGACCAACTCCTCCTCATAGAATAAGACTTTCTTCTCAAGTTCGGATTTGATTTTGGAGATCTCTTGTTGGTGTTCTACTGTAGCCCCGGGACCCCGGCCTCCATGCTTCACCTGCAGACAGAAGCTGAAATAATTCTACAAGTCTCTGTATGCTCCCTTGAGGGTCACTATGTCTTTCAATCCCCACCACTGGGGGGCGCTCTGCATCCAGGACTTCTCAGCCAACCTGGGTAATAGGACCTTCTAACAACCACAAGACAGAATCTGGGAACCATCTGTCCTGTAGCAGAACATGTTCAGATCTGTCTGCCTCAACCGCCAGCATTGTCCCACACTGCCACAGAGTTTCTTTTGAGGGCTTACTGCTGGTTGCAAACCCTTCTGTTGACTGAACACAGGGAAGAAATGAAATTTTGCTTTTAAACTGAAAACTTTTACAGAGGCAGGAACCATTCGCCCCACCTCCTCCAACAAACACATTGACAGAAGCCCCAGCCCACCTTGAAGGCCTCAAGCTCGCTCTCCATCTGCTTGCAGAAGCCCTCGCTGTGCTCACGCAGCTTCCGCTCCTTAGAGGCCTCGGCGACCGCGTCCTCAAGCTTAGTTTCCAGCTAAGAAAAAGCCAGACTCATGTTTTATGAAAAAGAACAAGCCCTGTTGCTGCAGTCAAACCTCCCCCAAGGGGCCCGAGGTAGAGTCTTCGTATGTCCCCTCACCAGACTCACCACAAGTTAAAGGCTTTTAACTGGAGTGGCTGGCTGTAACTGTTAATAATGAGACAGGTTTAAATTCTAGTTTAAATGTGTAATTTGAGAATGAATTCCAAGAACAATGATTTGCGAAGACAAATAATTCTGATAAAAGTTCTGATATAAAGAGCATGATTATTATTTTTTGAGACAGGGTCTCACTCTAGCTCAGACTGACCTGGAACTCAGTGATCTTATTTCAGCTTACTGAGTACTGGGATTAAAAGGGGTGGGTTACCTACCATGCCAGGCTTTCTTCTCACTACTTTTTTAAAAAAGATTTTATCTATCTATCTATCTATCTATCTATCTATCTATCTATCTATCTATCTATCTATCTATCTATCAGAGAGAGAGAGAGAGAGAGAGAGAGAGAGAGAGAGAGAGAGAGAGAGAGAGAGAAATAGATGGAAAGAGAATGGGCACACCAGGGCCTCTAGCCACTGCAAACGAATTCCAGATACAGGTGCATCTGGCGTTATGTGGGTACTAGGGAATCAAACCTGGACCCTTAGGCTTTGCAGGCAAGTACCTTAACTGCTGAGCAATATCTCCAGCCCTCACTACTTAAAAACTCGCCGGACTTTCTGCAAGAAGTGCGGCAATCACCAGCCCCACAAAGTGACCCAGTACAAAAAGGGAAAGGACTCTCTGTATGCCCAGGGAAAGCGGCGTTATGACAGGAAGCAGAATGGCTATGGTGGGCAGACCAAACCTATATTCCAGAAAAAGGCTAAAACTACAAAGAAGATTGTGCCGAGGCTTGAGTGTGTTGAGCCCAACTGCAGATTGAAGAGAATGCTGGCTATTAAGAGATGCAAGCATTTTGAACTGGGAGGAGATAAGAAGAGAAAGGGCCAAGTGATCCAGTTCTAAGCCAATTTTTGCTATGAAGACAATAAAATGAGAATATATTTTTAAAAAAGTTATTCTTCATAAAAACGATTTTTAATTTGTAATGGATGCTATTGGAATGAAAGATTCCCTTTTAACTTTCTATAGTGCTATAGCTTAAATCAAATCAAAGCTCTAGATGGCCTTGATAACTTTCAAATATAAAGTACTTAGATCAAGAGGTCACACACAGAACCATCAACCTTGGGCAACTGACTTCAGGAATATGAGAGTTGTTAATTGCCCACTTCCTGCCTCTCCTAGTTGAGCTGCAGGGCTCCTACTCACTGAAGCTAGGACACATTACATCATGAACTGAGTATTATTTGTTTAAAGAGGGTTTGGGATTTGTTTATTTTTCATTTTAATTAGCACTACGAGAATCTCTTAATTTCACAAACATGGGCTTGGTGGTAAATGCATGAAGCTCTGGGTTCTGTGCCCAGCACCACAAAAATTAATGATACTTCACAGATATTAGAGGATAAGAACTATAAAATAAATGCTTGGCAGATCACTTCACATAAAATTTTCAACCAATTTTAGAGTAACATGCATAATGCAACCTAGGCTTCCAAAGATGTCTTATTAAGACTATACCAAAGTCTACTCAGGACCATCTCTACATCTAAAAAAAATACCTCTTTCCTGCACTTCTCAGATTTACGGATATCCTGCCGCATGGAGTCAATTTTCTGCATGGCCACCTCCATCTCCTCCTCTTTGTCTCGGAGCTGCCGGGATACCTTCTGCTTCTGGGAACGGAGCTCGGCCATGCGCTCACTGAGCTCTGAGAACTCCTGCAGGGCCCGCTTTCGCTGCTGATGGGCATCTTTGAGCTCTTTGGTCTGGGATTTCAATCGCTCTGAAGCTTCAATCAATTGCTGAATGAAAAAAATTATAGAAGCTTTACATTTGCTCAACAAAGATTTGGAAAACTGGAAGTTGTATTTTGCTGTATGAAAAGAGTTTAAAAAGTGAGGACTGTCTTCCTCACATGGCAGGCCAGCAGAAGGACCTCTGAAATTCCAGAGCTTGGGTAAGGCCCCACCACCACAGCCTAATGGCTGGGAGGGGGGACTCAGGGTTCTTTCCCACATGAACCTTTCCTTCTCATGATGGGAGCCCTCTGATATCTTTCCTCCTTCTGCTTGACTGACCAGCAGAGATTTTGGATAAAACCTCTCCCATGTTTTCTCCCCACACTGGTGGCTGGAGAATTCTGTAACTCCCCACATTCCCTTAAATAATAAAGACTCCCATTATACCTTAAAGAAAAAAAAGTGAGGACTGGAGAGATTTCCCAATGGTTAGGGCACTTGCCTGGAAAAGCCTAAAGACACAGGTTCGATTACCCAGTACCCACACATCTGGAGTTTGTTTGCAGTGGTTAGATGCCCTGGTACAGCTAGTCTCATTCTCTCTCTCTCTCTCTCTCTCTCTCTCCTTACAATAACTAAAAATTTTTAAGTGATGCAAATGCTGTATTGTTTAGCCATAAATTCAAGAGCCTACCTTCTTAGAGAAAGTCTCTGTTTTAAATATGGTTATTTATTGATTTACAAGTGTGGGGGGGAGGGAGAGCATATGAGGGTCTCTCGCCACTGACATCATGTGCCTCTTTGTGCATCTGGCTTTAAGAGTACAGGAAATTGAAACTGGGCCGGCAGGCTTCCCAAGCCTTTAAACCACTGAGCCATCTCCTTAGGCCCCTGTCATGGTTTGATCCAGGTGTCCCCCACAAACGAATGTGTTCTGGGTAACTGACCCTCAGCTGATGGCAGTTTGGGTTTTACAACCTCGATGGAGCTGTGTTGTTGGGGGTGGGCTTATGGAGGTTATAAGCCAGCTTCCCCTTGCCAGTATTTGGCACACCTTCCTGCCATTGTTTGCAGTGCTGTGTCGGAGGTGATGCCCACCCCTCTGCTCATGCCATCGCTTTCCTTGCCAGGATGGAGTCTCCCCTCAAGTCCGTAAGCCTAATAAACCCACTCCTCCACAAGCCGTTTTTGCTTGGGTTCTTTCTGCGCAGCAACTAGAAAGCTGAACGCAACAGCCCCCAAGTCCCTGTTCTGCCCATCCAAACATGCATGCAGCCTAGAAGAAATCCATTGGGTTCAGGTGCTGAGCACTTATACTAGGAAGTCTCCACAACACATGGGACAGCCACTCCCAGGATGTCTGGCTCCATAGCACCTCTCCCTAAGTCACCCACACATCACAAAGGTGGATAAAGCATTACTCTGGACACTCAGTCTCATTAGGGGCACATGTAGATCCAGAAGAGAGAATACAGCGTTATATATCACTAAGCACCTGGGCTTTTCTTGTATGAACTTCATAGAGTACTATAATATCACTTGGCAATACAATAGGATGATAATTGCTGTGCATGCAGTCTGTCTCTTACCCAAATGTTGTTATGGAGCCTATGACTATGAAAATGCTTATGGCTAGAGTATTTTAGGCCAGGGTATGGTGGCACACGCCTTTAATCCCAGCACTCGGGAGGCAGAGGTAGGAGAATTGCTGTGAGTTCAAGGCCACCCTGAGACTACATAGTGAATTCCAGGGCAGCCTGGGCTAGAGTGAGACCCTACCTTGAACCCCCCCCAAAAACAAAACAAAAAAAAAACAACACTGACCACTCTGACACAATGTCATCCAGCACAGCACTGGGCCCTTTCTCAGGGTGTAAAGTAACCAAGATGTTACTGAACAAAAAATAGTCTTTAAAAAAATGATGGGGCATGGACTAGGAAGATGGCTCAGCAGTTAAGCATGCTTGATTGCAAAGCCTGCTGGCCTCGATTTGACTCCCCCGTACCCATGAAAAGTCAGATGCACAAAGTGGTGCATGTGTCTGCAGCTTGTTTTACCAAGGCAAGAGGCCCTGGCACGTCCATTCCCATTCTCTCTCCCCTTATCATACATACATACAAACACATACACACACATGCACATCATTAGACAATAACTTTCACTAGTTTGAGGTATGGTACTGGTTGTTCTTCTGAGTGGAAATCGTAACAGGACCTTGGTAAAGCTGTACTGACAGCCCTTCTAGCCACACTAACAGCCCTCATGTCAGCAATCTGGCTGTTTGGTCATTGGCAGGAAGCGATAGCCTACAATGGGGTAAGGGTTGCATCCACCAAGATTCTCTAGGTCTATCTCAGTAAAGTTACTATGACCACACCAGCATAATAAGAATCCACATGTCTCCACACTGCACCTGAACAAGTTACTGAAAAGTGTATGAGACCAAGGAGAACTTAAGAAACAACTTGGGCTCTTCTCCCCTCACATGGTCTAGCAGAAAGACGTAGGTGAAGATCTAGATTTCTCTTCCACATGAACCTTTCCTTTTCACAATCTTTTCTTTTCCTGCTTGTTTAACTAAACAACATAGATTTTGTTAAAACCTCTCCCATGTGTTTTCCCCACACTAGTGGCTGGAGAACTCTGTAACTCCCCATTTTCCTTTAATTAAAGTCTCCCACTATACCTTTAAAAAAAAAAGAAAAAGAAAAAACTTGGGGTCAGGAGAGAAACAACCTGGGCATAAAGGAATCTATGTTAGAAAACATGGTCCTAATTGTGGTATTAACATTCTAGTATCAAACATAAAATTTGACAGCTCACCAAAAATCAAACTCACAAAAATGGTATGGGGATCTCTTCCCAAATAGAACACACCTTCTTTTGCAACTCCCTCCTTCTTTTGTGGGGAAGGGTTCAAAGGCTGCTGCAAGAACAAGGTAGAGTGGAACAGGGTAGACTCGAACCCAGCTTGTCAGTCACTGTGCATGTGTCCACATGCTCTAGATTCAACTCCCTTACTCACAGTGGATGAGACACTGCTTACTCAGCAGGGGCAGAGTGCAGACCGAAGACAATGACTGCAAAGTAGGTGCCAGCTGTAGCCAGGCATTTAAGGCCACATATGACCCAGGAACCCAAGTGCTCCTGCTGCTTTGGGTAGGTAGGCACAGGATGGTCCATTGATGGCCCTGAGGTCTGTAAACACCTATTCAAGCTTGGACCTAGGAAAGTAAAATCTCATCCGGGTCTCTTTGCATACCAGTTCCTCAGAAAGTCCTCCTAACACACAGGCAGGTCATGCTACCTTGTGTAAGTCCTCTTTCTCCTGCCGCACCAGGCGGTACTGCTTTTCCAGGCCCTTCAGCCGCTGTGTGGAGTCCTCATGTTCCTGGCGAAGTGTCACTGTATCCTCAAGCCTGTTTGAATCTGAACAAAAGAGAAAGGAAGTGTCTTACTGTCAGGAATTGTGTGATAATTCAAAATATCCTTTTATTTTCTTTTACTGTTTAAAAAGTTGGCATGGATTTTATAATTTACACAAGAACATAAAAACATAAAAAGAAACATGTACATACTGCATGGACACACACACGAAGAGAATAGGCATGCCAGGGCCTCTAGCAGCTGCAAATGAGCTCTAGATACATGCGCCACTTTGTACATCTGCGTGTGTGTGTGTGTGTGTGTGTGTGTGTGTGTGTGTGTGTGTTTGTGTATAAGTACGTATTTTTTAAAGAAGTATATATCCACTATACATATCCTCTACCTCTAATGACAAACCTTTCCTGGGCATCTGGACCTGTTCATCCTCTGCTAGATGACCTGCCATCTATAAATCGCTGCTGTTCAGCTTCTAGACACTGACCACTCTGACACAATGTCTATTCATTCAGAAGCCTTATTTCCTCACACATGTCACACACGACCTGTGTGGCAGTGAACAGATGCCCTCAACTTTATTCTGAATATGTTTTATTTGTATCCTCTATTCTGGTGGATCTCACCTTGAGGACTGAGAGCCCATTGGTGCAAGTGCTCCCTGGGAACTATCATCCAGCACAGCACTGGCCCTTTCTCAGGGTGTAAAGTAACCAAGATGTTAGTGAGTAACTGACTCAGCCCAAGTCTTTTTCTGGTCAGGACAGTGGGTGAAGAGGACATAGATTCTATGAGATTTGGAAATGTGGCTGACAGCAGAGCTGGTCTGTGTGTGGTTAAGGAGACAGCTTAGTTAGAAGCGATCTGAATCTTCACCAAGTTCAGACAACCAGAAACTATAGAAGGAAGATAGTGATAGGAAGTCTATCACTAGAATACTGAAAAACAGGTATGGCCGCAGAGGGGAGGCCATAGGAACAGAACAGAAAAGCAACTTATGGAAAAAACGTCAGTAACCAATTGCAGTAACTACAAAATTATGTTATCAGAATGGTGGGAAAATAATTTGATACACAGACAAAATACAATTCTCTACAAAGGTTAATTAATGCTTGAGCTTTTCCCTATTTTTTCTCATATATATATATATGTATATATATATGCCACTTTGTGCATTTGGCTTTACATGAATACTGGGGAATCAAAACCTTGTCCTTAGGTTTTGAAGGCAAGTGCCTTAACCACTAAGCCATCTCTCCAGCCCTACTTTTTTATTTTATAAAGAAGACTGAAATAGGGATTAATATCCAAAAATACCGAACAGCTTTTTTTTTTTTTTTGGTTTTTCGAGGTAGGGTCTCACTCTAGCCCAGGCTGACCTGGAATTCACTCTGTAGTCTCAGGGTGGCCTCGAACTCATGGCGATCCTCCTACCTCTGCCTCCCGAGTGCTGGGATTAAAGGCGTGCGCCACCATGCCCGGCTTGAACAGCTATTTTTGAAAGCACTTACCTGCCATTTTATTCTTCAAACGTTCAATTTCCTCATTTAGTCTCTTAATTTCTTTATCTCTGTTTGAATTGCCCAGGGCCCTCGTGGAGCCATGAAGGGACTGCACCGTCTGGGTGGACTCTAAGGGAGAAACAGTGTTTAGGGTGACCAGTTGTGTGTGCAATGCAGAATCTCAGCCCACACTAGGTAATCACAGCCACTCACCCTGCAGCTTCCGGCTCAGCTCCAGCTTCTCCTGCTCCAACCTTCGTATCCTCCTCTCATAAGCTTCTATCTGCAAACTGTTCTCTAAGTCTCGCTGCACGTCTTCATCTTTGGTTAACGTGTTAGACTGCAGCATGCTCTTCAGAGAGCCTCGGTCAGAAAAACAGCTGCAAAGTGGAGCAATAGGCTTTCTCATTTAGTGAGAACTGACAGTGATTTATTTCATTAGCATTCACAGACTGTCTAGGGTGAGTCTTTTTAAAGTGGCAAACAAAATACCTATGAAAAAACTTTACTGTGTATGGAATTAAAAATCAGACAAGAGAAAAAAAAAATCAGACAAGAACCCACCAACTAGATGGTGAGTGGGAGCCTGAAAAGTATGCAGCCTCACAAAGAAAAGGGAGGAGAATCACTGTGCCACACCTCACACCTGCAGAAGTTGCCCACCAGCCCAAGTAGAAGCGCTCTTCCTAAATAATGCCCAGCAGATGCCAGGAATTAGTTCTGGAATCTTCTTTTAGGCACTTATCTTGGGCTACAACCTTTGCAAAGAGGCCCTCTGAGGACACTGAAAGACACAAATACCAGGCAGCCAGGGCCACACATGCTGTGCTCTGTTGGCACTGTGGAAGTCCAACTAGAATTATGGAGCTAGGGCTATAGTCCTTAAAAAAAATCAAGCAGCATGCTCCTAAAGGAAGACACTCTCAGCTGAGCACACAAGGAAATTTGGCTGTGGCGACTGACTTTCATCAGAGTAAATAAATCCTGCCTTCATAGGGTGGCCTATAAGGCAGGATTCAACAAACGAAAGCCTGTGGGGCCAAACCTCTTCTTTTACTTCCATAAGCTAAGAAGGATTTGAACATTTTTAAAGCAGCATAAAAGAAAAAGAATGTACAACAAAGAGCACGAAACTCAAGTAGTCATATACTGACTAAGCACAGGACGCACTGAGAGGTGTGTGGGGTGATCTTGTGCGAGCAGAACACGTGTGGCATGAGGCTGCCCCAAAAACACCAGGGCAGGCAGGATGCTTCACAGCTTTCTGAGAGAAGCACACATATCCCCACAGCGTCTAACAGGAGCTGCCACTGGTCATCAGTATTGAGTACACATTTATGTACTCATGACCGGCAAGCTGTACCACAACAATTTTCCAAAAGCTGGGCACCACTCAGCAGTAGGGAGTTTTTAGCTCAATTATACAGCTGTTGTGCATATGGTCTGTTGTTGCCGGAAACAGTGTGATGTGGTACAGGTATGTGTTTACTATTTTGCCTTTTATAGAAAATGTCAGCTGACAAGAAGGCATTTCTGAAGGATAAAAAGTCCTCTCCCTTGAGTGATACCCTCCCGGTTTATTTGGCACAGGCAGGCGCTCACACACAACCTACTCTCGGGCTGTGCCTGTCTCTAGGAAAGGCTGCTGGGCAGCATCAATATAGACTTACCTTTCAGTTGTGAATGTAAACCCGATGAATGGCAAATGCAATCCAGAGAAGCCAGTGTGAGAGCCAGGAGGTAATATGTCCTGCATAAGAATACAACATAAATGAAACAAACCTACATTCAAACAAACATCAAAGAAGAAAGAGTATTACAGTAACAGGGGTTCAGGAGGACACCAGGCAGAACTGGGTAGTCTCCTTGAAGATCAAGGGGAACATGGTATGCCAGGTGGATAGCGGGCTACATTCACTTATGCACAATGCAGTTAAGAGAGTAAGTGCCGTCACTTGATGAGAAACCCAGATCAGGCTAATGATTTTGAAACTTTGTTTCCAAATGTTGGAACTCAAGGCCTTGCAAATGCTGGGCAAACACTCCACCACTGAGCCACATCCCCAACTATCAAAATTCTAAAGCCACTTAGTGCAAATGTGGGCAAAGACCAGCAGTGTGGACACATGTGGCCCTGATGATATGGGTACGGCCGAAACACTCCCACACAGAAAGAGCCCCTGGAATTCAAAGGCAGTCAGTTTTAGGTAAATTTACTTAGCATCCTATTTGCCAGGTAGAAGGTCGTTAGTAAAAATGAAACCAGCCGGGAGTGGTGGTGCACGCCTTTAATCCCAACACTCTGGAGATAGAGGTAGGAGTATCACCATGAGTTCCAGGCCACCCTGAGAATACATAGTGAATTCCAGCTCACCCAGGGCTAGAGTTAGACTTGAGATTCTACCTTGAAAAACCAACCAAACAACAACAAAAAGAAACCAAAGGTATTTATCTGAGGAATTCAGCATGGAAGATAGTTGAAGTCTAGCAATGCCTGTGAAGAATCACTTTACAGGCTTTTCTCCATGTTCTCTGAAGAGAGAGCAGCTCTTATTCTGAGCACGATGCTATCTAAGCACAGTGCAGACAACTCTCACCAAGCTGCAAGTGTCCTTAACAGTGTCTACTCCTTAGCGCCTTTACATTACCTGGAAGGTTCCAAAGATCAAGGCTTATTTTATTTCAGAGAATGAGAGGGAGAAAACTTGAGATACTATTTTAGTGTGAGAAATTTTCTACTTAGTAAAAGAAGAGATTTTCTTCTTTCACCTCCTCTTATCCACCTTCAATCAAGTCACATGTTACGGTTTGAGAAAAACCAAAATAATTTTGTACGATACAAGCAGATTTCCTAAGATGAAAGGTACATCAAAGTGGTCCTGTCATACCAGGCCAGAGCAGCTAAGCTTTTAAGATTTGTACAAGACCTCTTCAGTAGATATATCTAAGACATCATAATAAAGATGAAAGTATAAGATGAGACTCAGTGGTAGGGTGCTTGCCTAGCATGCACAAGGCCCTAGGTTGGATGCCCAGCACTACAAGAAAATAAGAAGAAAAAAATCTGTTACTGTCATTATTATTCTGAACTCTACAAAGGAACATTAATTGCTCTTGCCTAGAGAGCGGGGCCCAACATCACCCAGGGACTTTATGCCAGGCTCCTGCTGTGTTCTAAGCCTTTAGAATATGAAGTGGCAATGGGGCCACAGTGAAGCTATTGCCCAATAAGACTGAATGAAAAAGCATAAAGTATGATAAGAAATAAAGTCAAAAATATTTCAGATGCATTCCAAAATAAAAGAGCACGACTTTACTCAAGCTGAGTCGTCATTTTAAAAGGCACACTAGGACCAAGACGAATGAAAACTTGAGACACAGCAGAACAGTTCTACCACTTACTGACTTGCTAAGCAACACTTCAGCCCAACACCACTGACACTTACAGTATTTCTTAGCACGTCATCATCCACATCAAAGTTGGATGTATCAGAGGGACTGCTCACATCAGGAATATAAGGTGCTTCTAGATTTCGTATATTTTCCCAATTTAGGCCTTCAAAAAATGCATGTTTTTTGAAGTCTTCTATTCCATTCTGCCCAAGCCGACGTTCTCTGCTGCAGATCAGTCTCTGAATAAGGTCCTTCGCTTCTTCAGAGACATCCGTGACATGAGAAGGAAATTGAAACCGCTCCTAGAGGGGAGACACATGACCAGAGGACATGGTGAGAAAAACCCAAGATGGAGATGGTACAGGAAAAAACAGCCCCAAAGTAAACATCCTTATCTCACAGCAAACCTTAAACTGTAAACCAAAGCTAGTGAATTCTGCTGGAAAATAAGAAAACAAGACAATCACTCCTCTCTGCATTTCCTTACAGTGACTTACTACCACACTGCACATTAAGTTAAACTCATGACAGATTTTTGCCTATCCAATCAGCAGAAGAGGAGGCTGGGAAGATGGATCAGCAGTCAGAGATGCTTGCTTGTAGACTGCTGGCCCAGGTTCAATTCCCAAGACATCCACATAAGCCACTCGTAGAAAGTGACACAGGTGCCTGTTTTTTTGTTTGCAGCAGCAAGAGACCCTGCTGTGCCTACAGACACATAGGCACACATACGTGTACATACACACACAGATGCACACGCAAATAAGTATTTTTTAAAGCAGCAAATGAAGTAGACAGTGTGCAGGAAGACATGAGCAGGTACAGCCTTCTCAGTGAGTTGCCAACATTGCATCTTTTTTTAAATCTTTTTTTTCTTTTTAATATTTTATTTATTCATTTTTTAGTGGGGGGAGAGAGAGAGAGAGAGAGAGAGAGAGAGAGAGAGAGAGAGAGAGAGAGCGCACACCAGGGCCACCACCTTATGGGTCTGACTTATGTGGGTCCTGGGGAATTGAACCTGGGGCCTTAGGCACTGGAGGCAAGTGCCTTAACCGCTGAGCCATCTCTCCAGCCCGCATCTTTTTTTTTAATCAAGTTATTCACATTTAATGGTAGAGGAAGAATTAGGAGCCCCATATTCTTTAATTAGGAGGCACAAAGACTAGATGACAAATTACTGATGCACTGCATCCATATCTTGACCAAAAGAATGGCAGCTTACCTAAATTCTCATCAAAAGGGAAGTTAAAAAAAAAAAAAGGTACAGCATATATCCAAAGAGAAAGGTGTACCTCTGTTAATATAAAATGATACCAAAAATATGTTGACAAAGCTTATTTACATGTAATACGATGCACATAAAGCATACTCTGCAGGATGGAGTAGGCCTAAGGGCTAGCCATCACTCACTGTCTAAAGCTCCCTTGTATTATATACATAATGGCACAATATCCATTACCTACTTCACAAGGCTGGTGAAAAGATCCAGCCAACACACAGAAAGCAGCTGGCCAGGGGACTTAGTGCTTCCTAATAGCACACTTAGTACCTAAGTCCTAGTTGTTACCTTAGCAGTATTTTCCACTGAGAAGGGTCTGGGTTTGGCCATCTACTATGTGCACATATACATTGTATAAAGCCTTTTTACAAAGTATTAATTTAATAAGTGAAAAATCTACTTCCACTTTGGGAAAGGTACGTAAGTATAGTCTTTGCTTTGACTTAGGATTAAATATCCCAAATGAAATTACAATTTACATGCTTTTATGTTAAATCTGTTCCCCACATTAGCAATCAAATAGTGGGAAGACAGGTCAGCGTACAACTCAGAGGTTTCTCGGATGTGTGTGTGGGTATGAGATCAGAAAAGAATGCCACATGCCCAGTGCTCAGAGGAGGAACCCACTAGACACCTGAGGAGGAGCAGGAGTGAGCCTGTGGTGAGTGGCTGCTTAGCACAAGGCCCTGGTTCAATCTACACGTGAGCGCAGGGAGGGAGAAATGGTGGGAACAAGAGAAGAGAAGAGAATAAACAGCCTGGGAAGAGAAAAGAGTAACAAAACAGGATCAAGGAAGGAATAATGACTTCCCTATGTAGAGATGTCTCTGAGAGTCACCTAAATGACAGATCTAGAGCTGAGGACAGTGTCCACAGGGAATTCTCCATGCCATCTCAGGCTCCTCCCACCTAATACAGTTATGTGGGCATCCAAGTATTTCCATAGCAGTTCATGTCCTCCCAGGAAGTCTAAAGTCAATGACCAGACAGACCCCTTTGTCAGATACCTGGGAACCATGTCTCCAGTGTCACCATATGATGTTGGTGACAATCCTCTCCCTACCTCTCCCTGTCCTGACATTGCCAAGACTAAACATCCGTTTCCTTCCCTTCCTCCCTCTAGGCTGTGTCTTACCTCATGGTTCATGATCTTCCCATAGGTCTCCACCAGTGACTCCGCATAAAACGGTGTTTCTCCGTATAGCATCTCATACATGCAGACACCCAGGGACCACCAGTCACACTCAGGCCCATACTTGCCCATGCCATCCTCCATGGCCTGCAGGATCTCTGGCGAGATATAGTCAGGTGTGCCCACAGCCACCGAGGACTGAACCTTGGGGAAAAGAAGTGTTGAAGGAAACACTAGAGTATCTCTTGACTGTGTATCTCTAACTACTTTTTCTAGAATCTAAGCAACAGAAAACACAACAATCAGGGGATGAAAGTAGTCAATGATCAGGATTCAAGGTCCTGATCATTTAAAATTCAACATTGTGCAGCCTGAGTCCCCAGAGGCAACAATCCCACAAGGGCTGTCCCTGATCCACGGGTGCAGCTCTCGGAACCTTGTATGTCTATGCTAGTCCTTGACTTTCCTGTTAGCACAGACTTGTGCAAGGAAAGAGGGAGAGAAGTGCTAAGTCTGCCTGGTGTAGCTCACACTGTATCTTCCAGAGGGAACCAGCACTGGCTGGATTCTAGGGTATTCCCTGAACAGGGCCCCAGGACAGTGGTAGCCATCCCCACAAAAGGGGGAGAAGCCTTCCACTGTATACATGAAAAGGCCTGAAGCAATGGCATCTCTCCTGAAAGCTATGCTATGGCCAGTGAGGGCCATCGTCACAGGAAAGCAAGAAGGGACTACACAAAGAGATAGTACTCAGGGAGAGCAGGAGCCACCACAATTCAGAGTCTGTAAGACTGAGGCTCAGGCAGGAACCAGATACTATCTTTCTCCCTTTAGAAAGAGCACCTGAGGGCCATAGTAGCATCCCAGAGTCAGCAGAGGTAAGAAATGCTGGTCTGAATGAAAAGCAGGGATTCTACCACTGTCATGGGACCTATCACTTCTCTATGCAATGTGTCACTCAGCCTGTAGGGTCCTCCTGTCAAGGGTGACTGTGCCTCAGGGTGATTGCTCACTGGTGGAGGAGCATGCAATAGGGTGACTAAGGCCAGTGCTCCATTACCAGGAGACTGGATCTGAGGACAGCATTAACCTATCAACTAATCAATGTGGAGTCAAGACTTCTAGATATAAGAAAGATCAGTAGTATGGAGAATGAGCAAAAATCTTCCTCCCTGAGCAACACGGTCAGGCATGCCAGCCATGCAGCTGCTGGAAACATGCTGGGAGCACATGCTCAGTCCACTTGCTTCAGCAAGTACCTGGCATTTCATTGCAGATAGAGCTTGTAAAGCCTCTACTACAGGACTATGGAGAGAATGTAGATGGTTCTTGGTGCAGTAAAGCAATGTGGGAAGCAGCTGGCTAAGAATATAGTAAGGCAACAACCCACAGGCCAGAGTCATACCCCACCCTGACCTGGGACCCTCCTGTTCCACAGGGGGTTCCAGCTGGTGCTCATAGCACTCTGTACTAAGGAACCCTGTTTGTAGACTTCCAACACCCTAGAGAGAAAGCCTGACAGCAGGAAGCTACATTTAGGAGGAAGGGCTGGCCTCACCCACTGCAGCAAGGCATGCCTTGAGTCGCCAGGGGTCTGAAGAACCCAGCAACTCCACTGAGGACACATGCCAACATAAAAACAGAGATCCTTTAAACTTAAAAAAAAAAAACTTAAACAGATGTTTTCAACCGCCTCCTAAATTAACTGATTTTATTAATTCACATTAATAAACTTAAGTTTTCTTAATTGTATCTCAAACTAAAAGTTTAATCCTCTTCTAATTATAGGCCAAACCCAAGAGCAAATGGAAACTCTCCAACAAAAATACCTACAGTTCCATCATCATTCATCTTCAAACACGATCCAAAGTCGGCCAGGCGGATATGACCATTCACATCCAAAAGGACATTGTCAGGCTTAATGTCTCTGTTGGGAAAACAAGCACAGTGAGTTAAACCTCCTCTATGCACACACTGGGTGGGTCCAACTCCTGAATTAGCAGAGGGTTTGAGGAGGAAATGTTCCCGTCATTCTGAGAGCAGCCGCACCACAGAGTGAAGCAGTTCCAGTGAGCTTTAGCAGGAGTGCAGAGCTGTCACCACCACAGCCTCCTGTAATCTCAGGTGGCCAAGGAATCCTATCCACCAGCCAACATGTCCCAAGTATCTCCCTGGAATCCCTCCAGCATTGCCCCTGCTTTCCTGGGGTAGCTTACCAGCCATGGGGTCAGAAAATGACATGGTATACTAATACAGTGCCTGGAAATGGCTTGGGCCCAAGGGTACTGTGCGGAGGGAGGAAGGGAGTGTTTACTATGGAGGAGCAGCAATGAGATGAAGCAACAGAGTGAGGGCAGGTCTGGGGCAAACTGCTGCAGGCTAACAACCCACTCAGTCCCAAGTCTACTTTACAGGCGGAGAGGACGAAGCGGGACCTGTGCACAGCCCCCATGGCAGCATGTGGCCAGCAAAGCAGTCAATACAAGACCACGTAGAGCCCGCATTGGCAGCTGCCTTTCCACTAATCCCGGCTAGGCTGGGGCAGCATTACCTTCCTTCCCGGCAGAGTAAGTTTATAGAATGTACACTACCCTAAGCCCCAGGGAAGATGTCTACCAAAAGATATACTTAGTCTGTTCCCAGCCTCAATAGTGGAACAGCCAAAAAGTATGATCACTTTCAGCAAATTGGGAAACATTTTTGTAACATATTGAAGATAAAAGGCAAATATTTCCTTAACAATTAAAGAAAATAAGAGAGAAAGCCTATAAGTAAATAAAAATCCATGATATAACTCAGGAGAGGATGAAGAGATAAAAGTGATATTCATTCAATTTAAGGAAAGTAGAAAAGGAAAAAAAAACAGTTCTATACCACCTCTTCTCCATCAGATGGCAAAAATTCAACATAATCTATTGGCAAGATTACAGGGGTTAAGGGCAATCTGATACAGTGCAGCATGAAATAAAATGGCATGTAGTTGATGTCTCTTATGATCCAGCAATTCCATTTCTAGGGTGTGCCCTGAAGGCACACCAACAATACAAATGTGGTTACACAATTATCAGAACCACCTAACCCTCAGCCTAGGGCATCTGCACATAGCAGAACACTAGGCAAAGGTGAAGAACTTCAGGGATATAGTGTAATGAACAAAACAAGTTAACTAGTTCGCAAAATGTAGCACACTGCCTTTTGAGACAGAATTAAGAATGTGTGTTCTTGGCTCACACACAAGCACAAACACTGGAGAGCAGACGGGAAGGAATGAGGGAGACAGGATAAGGAAGAACTGACACACTATATGACTTACAGTTCATGTAGGCCTGGTATTCTAGAAGCATGATAATATACTGAATCAATGACCCAGCAGCACTTCAATGAGGAAGAACATGGCACTAGAAGGAGTCGTGGCGGGAGAAAGTCACACAGCACAGATCCAAGATACTAATGGATGCTGACTCACCTGTGCAAGGGAGGGCAGGGCCCCACAGATGTGGAGAACTGCCAGTGAACCCTGAACTTTCAGGAGGCTTGTTTTGGGTAGTATTGTGAGGAGGGCAATTCTGAGCTGCTTCAGACACTTTTCACATTGCATCAAACCAGAGGCGTATGGAATGGACAACAGTTAGAGTTCAACTAGCAATTCCCAAACTTTGCAAGGTACGTGTATGGGAACATAAAGGTGTATGTGCATATACCTATCTCTCACTACCTCCATCCTCTAAGGACCAAGAAGCAGGAACCTGTTACAATGAGCACAGCCAACCCCTGATCATAGTCTTTAAAGCTGCTGTAGCTCAGTGGCAGAGCACTTACCTAGCATGTGCAAGACCCTGGGGTCCATGCCCAGCACTGCAAAAACAAAAAACAAAAAAAGAAAGAAAAAAGGAAAACCCTCACTCTGCAAAACCCACAGAAAGACAATTGTGGTGGGGTACGGAGATACAGAGCATGCCAAAATCCAAGTCCATCCTCAAAACCTGATGGGGACAAGTGATAAACATGACAACTAGATAAAAGGTGCTTTTGCACAAAACTAATTAAGACAGTAATGACTTAAAGCCCCTCGCCCCCATCCCCCGTGAGAAGAAAGAACCCACTCATCTACACTCAAGATAAGTAGACAAGTAGAGGTGCTTCCTTCCAGCAGAAGGTGGAGTGATGGCAGTCAGAAGTGGAAGGCCTAGAGCTGGAAGCCATTCTGAACAGGTAGTGGAGTCTTGCCCAGACAGAACTTGTCAACTGCCATTAAGACAGGGTAGAGACCAGGGAGGGAAGAGGAGATGCACATGGTTTAAAGTATGCCCTCAGAGAAAAGAAGTGAAACAAAACTGCAACTGGGTGACCTAATTCATTACCCTCAGGGAGCAGATGGGTAGTGACTGCCTCTGGATATGAGACCCCAAGAAGGACACAGTATTTTTATACACAAAAGCATCCCAACATTGAACTCATCGTCTCCATTATCAGGAACAAACAGCAGACCAATTCAAGCTGAGACAGGCTTTACCATAATGCATCCTTGGTCTGATTACAAAGGAAGGGAAGGCATCTATGTCATAAAAACAAAGAAAGGTTGAGGAGCAACTCCAGGTCAAAAAGACAAGTAAACATGTGATTCCAGATTGGATTCTGTACTGGAGGCAGAAGAGAATGTGATGGAGATGGCAATGAGCAGAGACAACCTCCTGAGGAGAGAACACAGTGAATCTGAAAGCATGTACATCTTAATCTAAGATGGTGCAGGAAAAACTGTGTGCAGATTTGTGTATGCATATGTGGAGGAGAAATGGAGAAAATATTGGTACCAGGTGAATCTGGGTAAATGGGTATAGATGTTTTTGTATAGGTCTTTCAATCTTTGTGTGAGTTTAAAAATATTTCAAATGCTTGCTATATAAAGTAAAAGCATCAGGGTATATAATTTTCTATGCAGAGAAAAAAAAAGGTGCAGCTCTATTAAACCTTTAGCTATACTTATCCTGGGTGAACTCTCATCTTTTACCATCTACTTTGGTTATATTTGAATCTACACATTGAGTATTGCTATACATGGAACATTGCCAGTATAACTAAAACTATTTATAAGCATTAAAAAGCTCTCAGACAATGTTATAATTTTTCTCTCAACTGTCACAAAAGGGTTAAAATTAAAAAATATATTTCAAACATTGTTTAAAAAGAAAATTTGTGGCTGAGGAGCTGGCTCAGTGGGTAAAGCACTTGCTGCATGAGCATGAAGACCTGAGTTTGGATCCTCTACACCCACCTGAATGGGCATGGCAGCACAATTGGGGCAGAGACAGGCAGATTCACGGGGAAAACTGTCTAGCTAGACTAGCCGAATGGATAGCTCTCAGTTCAGAGACCCTGTCTCAATAAATAAAGTAGAGAGAGAATGATTGAGGAAGACACCCAACATCAATCTCTGGCTTTAACCCACACGTGCCCACACACATATAAACATACACACACATGTAATAAATAAATGGAAGGGAGGGCAGGGGAGGGAGGTGGGAAGACAGACAGACAATATGTAGAAGCCACAGGCATGTCGGTTCATGCTTGTAATCACAACACTTAGGAGGCTTCTTCAGCAGGAAGATCCAATGTTCTAGGCCAGCATGGGTTATATAGTGAGACCTCATCTCAAAAAGAAATAGAGGGGGCTGGAGAGATGGATGATGGTTAAGGGGCTTGTCTGCAAAGCCTAACAATGACCCGGTTCCATTCCCCAGTACCCATGTAAAGCTGGATACACAGTAATTCATGCACTGGAGCTCGTTTGCAGCAGCGAGTGTCACAGTACACTCATTCTTCCTCCTGTCCTCCCTCACCTCTCTATCTTGCTCTGCTTGCAAATACATAAATAAAGATATTTTTAAAAGTGGTTAAGGCGCTTGCTGGAAAGCCTATAGACCCAAGTTCAATTCCCCAGTGCCCATTAAAGTCACATGCACTGAGTGGTACACATATCTGGAATTCATTCGCAGTGTGGCAGGAGGCCCTGGTGCGCCCATTCATTCTCTTACACACACAAATATATATATATATATATATATATATATATATATATATATATATATATATTTTTTTTTTTTTTTTTTAAAGAAGTAAAATTAAGTTACACAAAACTTAAGAATTCTGTGCACTAGATGTACCAGGCATGTTTCAAGTACTCAGTAGACATATGTGGCTGGCGGCTACCACACTGGATGGTGCCACAGAACACACCATGCAGCATGCAGCTCCACAAGAAGCACAGTGGGCAGCCAGAGGTACTCGGTGCTGGGTAGGGCTGAAAGCACGTTGAAGTGTATGCCACACACCTACGGTTTGGGAATTTCTCTCAATACTGTTATGTACCTCAATAAATTTTAAATAAAGAAACGAATTGACTCCAAATCTAAGACTGGACTTCAATATGTTATAAAATCCCCTCCTAGCATTGTGGCATAAGGCAATGGCTTAAGGGATGTCACTGCTTGGCCCCAGGAATAAAATATCTACCAGGTATTAGATGCTAGGTATAGTATCTGCTTATCATGAATGTTACCATTAACCCTGAGCCCAGCACTACCCTCCTCTCTACAGAAGGGAAACCGTGAGTCCCTTGAGCTGTCTGCAGATTCTGGGCCTGTGGTTATGCACTTATCACCAAAAATCCAAGTCACTGTTTTATCAGCAGACTTTAAAGCAAAAAGATCAACTATTCTCAGAACAGCATTCTTACATTTTTATGCTGTCATTCCTCAGTATTCATGGGAGTTTCTCTCACAGCAATATGGGAGCCGGGGACATGTAGGTGGGACTTCTGCCTCCAGAGTACCTCCTGGGGGCACTCATGAGCACCTCTGACCAGGTATCTTCCTCAACTTGGTTTTCCAAGTCCTATGTGACCTCTTGAGCATTCCTTCACTAATTTGTACCATTTTTCCTCATTTTGCTGGTAGGGGTCCTTCATTGTCTTTAGGGATATACTGTTCTCCTTCTGTAATCCACTGTGGTGTCTGAGGCTGACCTCTTATGAAGAGGCTGTACAGTCTGAGCACTTCTGGGTCCTGGTTTCCTACTGCTTCCTCCTATTCAAGAGCTTCTATGGTCCAGCCAGGCAGCAGTGGTGAAATCTGAAGTCCAGCAAGAGGGTAACAGGGACACCACACAGATCACACAGCCCATGGGGAAGCAAGAAAGAAGCCGGCTATGGCCTGTGCTTGGGTCCTGTGACTGAATCCACTAAGGTATCACTTGTGTGCTAAGGAAACTCAATTCTGACACCAGCAAATGTAGTTTTCATCTGTTTGCTGCATGACCACCCAAGACTGGGTATTAAATCTTATTTTGCTTCATTTTAGACTGGGTGATCAATGTACTTAATTTGAATAAACAGTTGGCTTGAGGGGGGGAAACATTTTTTAAAAATATTTTTAAATATTTTTATTTATTCATTTTCAAGCAGAGAGAGAGAGAGAGAGAGAGAGAGAGAGAGAGAGAGCGAGCGAGCGAGCACCAGGGCCACCACCTTGTGGGTCTGGCATATGTGGGTACTGGGGAATTGAACCAAGGACCTTAGGCACTGGAGGCAAGTGCCTTAACCACTGAGCCATCTCTCAAGCCCAACATCATTTTTTAATTATATACTTCTGTGCCAAGAGGTCAAATGACAGAACAAAGCTTCTCCATTGCCAATTAAGAAAATGAGATGCTCTAGGGCTGGAGAGATGGCTCAGCGGATAAGGTACTTGCCTCCAGTGCCTAAGGCCCCTGGTTCAATTCCCCAGGACCCACATTCGCCAGACCCACAAGGTGGTGGCCCTGGTGTTCTCTCTCTCTCTCTCTCTCTCTCTCTCTCTCTCTCTCTTTCTCTCTGTATCTTTCTGCTTGAAAATGAATAAATAAAAATATTTTTAAAAAAAGAAAATGAGATGCTCTAATTAGGCAAAAGCAGGAAAAAAAATAAGCCATTTAAAAGGTAGCTAAATTAATTTCCTTAGAGACCTGTGTGATAGTTAAATTTTGTTGTCAACTTGACCTGTTTAGTAATCTACAGTTGCTTACAGGAAGGAATAAATAAAGGAGGAGGTCCCTCCTCCAGAGTGAGCCCTTCCTCCAGAGTGGATGGCCCTCTCAGTAGGGTGCAGGATGTAAGGAAGTTTGAGGGGAAGCTGAAGGGAAGGAAATCTTTTCTCTTCTTCCTCCCTCCATCCCTGGCCTCTGTGTGTGTGTGTGTGTGTGTGTGTGTTATTCATGGTGGCTTCTCTCTTCTGTGTTTGGACCTGTGAAAGGAAATTAGCCTCTTTCACCATTATGGAACTTCCCCTGGATCTGTAACTTCAATGAATCCCTTCCTACCATTACTGTGCCTGGTTTGGAGGTTATTCCCAGGGGTGTGTGGCTGACTATGACAACATGTGACAATATAGACACTTAACTTGCTACTGAGAGTCTGGGGAGCTCTGTCACATAAAGAGCATTCAGAAGTGCGGGAGCCAGGCGGGCCTGTGGCACATGCCTGTGATCCCAGCTACTCAGAAAGATACCAAGCCTGCTTGGCAACTACCTCAAACTCTTAGGTTGGGGCTGTTACTCAGTGATAGAATGTGAGGTTCTGAGTAGCCCTGATAGCTCAGTCAGTAAAGAATCCAAATGGGAAGCTCTGGGTTTAGTCTCAGGGGTGAAGATAGTAATAGTAATTAAGAACTGCAATAACTTACTGACACAGGCATGACCACAGCAAGCAGCATGTGGAAGAAAGAAAACACTATCCAAAACTACCTTGGCTGAAAGGAGTGGCTCTGGGGAAGCACCATGAGCACAAGCCGCCTTCTGAGCCGGTTTCCCTCCTCCTGGCAACAAGGGAGTGTTCCCAGTGAGAATGAAAGGTCCTTCCTTCCCAGTGGTTTCTGTTTCCACTGGGAGCCTCCTCACAGGACACCAAAGCTCCTCCGAGTGCTAGGGTAGTATGTATACTCAGCATGAGCAAGGCCCCAGCTTCCATCCAAGAACCACATAAAAGCAAAGAACACAGCAATGCCACGAAGACCGTAAGGGTTTCTCAGAGAAAGCGAATGCAGCCTGAGGCTGCACAGGGGGCAAATGGAATAGACACGATCCCACAAACCTCCTGCTCCAAAAACCACCAAACCAAAGAAAGAGCCTGGCAAAAAGGAAGACAAACATTCAGAAAATACAGTCCAACCAGAGGTGAGAGGGCATCTCTCCACTCAAACACTACTGGGATGAGCACAGGAGAGCAAGGTTAAAGAATGAAGCAGAAAGCTGGGCACAGTTGCACAAGCCTTTAATCCCAGCCCTCAGGAAGCAGAGGTAGGAGAATTGCTGTGAGTTCTAGGCCACCAAGACTACATAGTGAACTCCAGGACAGCCTGGGCTAGAGTGAGACCTTATCTCACGAAACAAAAACAAAACAAAACAAAGCAAATAAAAAAGAATGAAGCAGAAAGGAATGGGTAGGGAGAAAACATGGCTCTCTTCTGAGTATATAAAGCTTCATAACAACTACTGTATCTGGGGATGATTAGTAATAGACATGGAAAAGTAAGTAAATGGAAACACTGGGAAATCATTCATACCAAATCAAACAAAAGCTGATCTATCATATACCAGAAGTTCAGCTGTAATAAACAGTAACTGAACTATAAACAGCAGATACTGATTCCACCAGAAGTTATTTTACTACTTAGGACAATGTAAGAGAGGAAATAATAAGAGTCCAGTAGAGTATGTGTAGGCCAGAGAAGAGAAAGAGAATTATGTAAGAGTCAAATATTGGGCTGGGGAGATGGCTAAGTAGATAAAAGGTGTTTCCACACAAACAAGAGGAGTTGAGTTTCAATCTCCATTACCCTCTTTAAAATGCCCAACTATAGAGCTAGCTCAGTAGTTAAGGTGCTTGCCTCCAAAACCTAATGGCTTGGGTTTGATTTTCCAGTACCCACATAAAGCCAGATGCACAAAGTAGCACATGCATCTGTTGCGCCCATTCATTCTCTGTCTCTTTCTGCTTACAAATAAATAAGTATTTTTTAAAAGAATGCCCAGAATGGTGTTGTGTCTATAATCCCAGCATTGGGGAGGCAGAGACAGGTAGATTACTGGAGCTCACTGGCTAATAGGTATAGATGAATCAGTGAGCTCTGGGTTCAATGAGAGACCCTATTTCAAAAAAAAAAAAAAAAAAAAAGGCAGAGAACAATTGAGGAGACACCTGATGTTAGCCTCTGGCCTTCACACACATATGAACACGGCATACATAATACATATATACATCATACATACATACATACATACATATATACATACATACAACACACACACACACCACATGCCAAAAAAAATGAAAGGTCAAATCTTCGTTTTGACAGAGTTGTCTAAAACATAAAGGGATAAAGCAACACAAGCCTATTTTTCAGACAGATGAAGGTAAAATTGGGCAAAACAGCCCCCAAGTGAGTATAAGGAATGGGGGTGGGTTGGGGCTGGGACAACTTTTCTGGGTACACTCTGTAGAACTATTTCATTTTCAAAACAAAAACATTACCATAAAATTTCTTTGGGCTGAGGACGGTGGGCGGTGGGTGTGGAGAGGTGGTAGCATGGCTTTATCTAACCCTATGGGAAATGGGCCAAGGTGCAGTCATGCTCTCCACACACTGTTCTCACTGACTTTCAGCGAGCAAAAGAGCTTGGGTTCACCTCACTATCCTGTCTGAGGTAAACAAACACACACAAAAAATCTGTGACTGCTGATCTGCCTCTCCCGAAGCTCAACAGAGGTTCACTGACCTGCCCAGCTCCCACACCCCGCCTAGAGTCTTTGTTGGCCTGGGGCTTCTCCAGACGCACCCACTGCAGAGTTGCTAGTCTGTCAGTTATGGGTCTTTAAAGACTGCAGGCAAGGTCAGCCCATGTGACTGCAGGGAGAGAAATGGAACTGGTCCCCATATATCCCTGAGTTGTGGGAAGTACACCAGGGACTGGGATGACACATGCAAAAAAATTAAAATAAAAATAAATTACTTTAATAAAGATAATAGCAAAAATTAACCTGAAAGATAAAATGGACCATAGGCCTGAATCTGATTGAGTAGGGACACCAAGATATGGACTCAGTGGTCCTGTGTGGGTGGCTTCCTATCCCCACCCCACAAAGAGCCCCTGCAACTAACCAGCAACTCCTTCCACCAGACCCTTTTCATTATCATGACAAAAGCACCTATTTCTCAGCCCAAAGCCCCCATGAAGGATGTGCAGTGGGCCAGGATTCCATGTACACCAGTGAGAAAAAGCAGTAGGAAGGGCTCTTTCAAGGGGACTTCTAAAGGCCAAGGTGGCTCAGCTGTCGAAAAGTAGACCATTACAACTAGAGCAATGGGATCTGGGATCTCACTGGGCTGGGGCTCAGTATATGGAGTATTCACTGTGTTTGGTTACTCAGTGAGGATTCCCCATGCATGACTCCTTGGAGGGCCTAGAACCTGAGCCCTGTAACTGGAAACTCCAAAAGGAGAATTTTTATAGGTTAAAAGTGGTGTCCAGGGCTAGGCATTTGGCTCAGCAGTTAATGCTTGCAGTTAATGCTTAAGCATGAGGGCCTCTTGGTCCAGATACTGCCAAGTTAAGTCTCTCCAGAACCTATGTAAAAACCTAGACATATTTGTAACCCCAGTCTTGGTGCAGGGATGAGGAACGGTGTGGGAAGGACTAGAGAATCATTGGGGCTTGCTGACAGGCAGTAGCTCCCAGATGGAGAGACTCCATCTCAAGAAAAGAAATATGGGCTGGAGATGGCTCAGCGGTTAAAGCCCTTGCCCCCCAGAGCCTGACCCCAGTTCAACTCCCTAGTACCCACGTAAGCCAGATGCATAAAGTGGCGCATGCATGTGCAGTTTGTTTGTAGTAGCTAGAGGCCCTGGCACACTCATTCTCTTTCTCTCTCTTCGTATCTCTCTGCTTGCAAATAAATAAATAAAATATTGAAAAAAAAAGAAATATGCAGTTGAGTGATAGGATACCTGGTGTTCTCTGGCCTCTGCACACACGTGTGTGTGCATGTACATACTATGCATCATACACCACCCACCCACCCACCCACCCCACACACACAAAATCGGTGTCCCACAAAATTCATTAGAAGGGTCACCTGTGTACGTAATGAAGCTGATGGATTGAATCAATGGCCAACACCATTTCACCAATGTAGAACCTTGCCATGTCTTCTGGAAGCTTGTCTTCAAATTTACTGAGTAGGGTCAGCAAATCACCACCCACATAGTAATCCATGACCAAATACTACAGATTGGAAAGAGAAAGGAAAAAATACATTTCTTAGTCGCAACACCAAACCTGAGAATTAAAAGTTCAAACTTCCACCATAGAAGCAAGCTGCTTGATTCTACAGCTGGATTGATAGGGTTTAATCTGTTGTTGTTTTTTGAGACAGTCTGACAGGTAGTCCAGGCTATCCTTGAACTCACAATACTCTATCTTGGCCTACCAGGTGCTAGGATTATAGGCACATTTTACAATTTCTCCTCTCAAATCACAGCCTGATATATTGTAATGCTGCTATAATTCAAGTTAAGTATACATAGTGGATACCAGACTACAGTAAAGAATATAGTCAATAATTAAATTAAAGGCACTACTGTTGGAGAAAGTCCCAGAGTCAGTGACCAAAGCAGCTCATTTAACAGCCCAACCTATCTAGTCCTATGGGGTTTAGTTCTCCAGGAGGACACTGGATCAGAGCAGGGAGGTGGGTTATCTACACACATGGACACCAGCAGCTCTTGTTGGAAAGATGGTGCCATTAAAGAGCAGGAAGAGAAGCACTTATGAGTTCCCCAGGCAGATCAGACAGCTTCTGCTTCAATAGAAGTTGGAAGAATGTGAATGTTGAAGGGATGGCCATAGAGCACTGAGTGCCAGGTACTAGAGACCTAAGATGTGCCCACACAGATGTTCTGCCAGTAGACAATCCCTCCCATGCAGCACTCAAAAAGCTCAGGCCATGGAAGCCTGTGGCTGGGGAGGCCCTGTTGGGGCACTAACTAGGTCAGAGTAGCTCAGGATGGGTGAAATCACAAAAACCGGAGAGAGGGTGACAGCTAAGAGCTCCACTGCTAAGGGTCACTCAGCCTCCGGGACCCCTAGGAAAACTGGTGGTCTCAACTCCATGAGAACCACCAACCTCGATGCCAATATTCTTTCAAAACACAAATGCGGTGACCTCACAGTTAAGTCTTCAACCCTGGGAGGAATTACCACTGCTGGTTAACTGAGCCAGGGAAGCCATTGAGAAGTCAATCCAGGTATAACTGTTGTGCTCTGTGTCTTCAGCTGCCTGACCTAGGCCTTCAACCTGTTAGTCCCCACAACACCCTTCCCTCGCTACAGTTGAGACTCCCTTTTATAGGGGCCCTGGCAACACGGCCATATCACCAGTTAGTAGGTGACAGAGCTAGACTGGCCTGCAGGGCACACCATCTCAACAGGACAATGGACAGGCCATGTACCCTAAAAATGAAGTGACCACCATGCCATTGTCTGAGGGAGTGGCCAGAGCAGCCTTGTCTCAAAGACAAGTTAGTTTAACCAGCAGCTCTGTGATCCTGCTTTCAAACCTACCCGCAGGTGTCCCCTCATGTGTGAAGCCTTCCGCTTCCTGTGCCTAGCCCACCAGTATGAGAGGTACCTCAGCCTGCTTCACTGATGCACTCTCCAACCAACAGCACTCTTAGGGGCAGAGTCCCATGCCCACTCTCTACTGACCCCACACCGTGCCCAATTCCTGTGGCAGCAGCCTCTCAGAAGACTGTTTTAATCATGCAGAACCCCACTCTGGACTCAATAATGAGCCTGCTGCACTCCCTGCTCAACAGGGCTCCCATTAGTAAAGGGAGAAAGATCAGAGCAAGCATGGAGAGCAATGACAAGGCCCAGAAAACAGGCCTGTCTGGCATGGCAGTGTGACCAGAAGCTATATCGTGGGGCAGTCAGGGTGTGTGCTGGACAGATGAACAGTGATGACAAGGCCTGAACCTGGGGCACAGGGAAGGATGGGGCCTGAGCTTGTGGCAAGGGCCCAGTGGACATGTGGTAACAGCAAACATCCGAGGCCGTGAGGTGGAAGTGCATGCATGGAAGGGTGGAGCAGTGTGAGGAGAGTGACAGACACTGCAATACTCTGGAGGAAAGAAGGGTGCCAGCTGCTGAGTACAAGGGAGGAAGCCCAGGAGGATGAATAGCAGAGAGCACGAGTCCAGCACCTAGAAATCTAAAAAGAAAACTAAAATGCTGTTGTAACAGCACTAATCTGACAGATGCATCTCCTTTACTTTACCGTTGCTTCTAGGAGACCAAGGGATCATAGGACAGACCCGAAGGTACTTAGTTTGGAGTGAGAGTTGGTACTTCATGTCCCCTGCTATGTAATGCGGGATTGGGAGGCAGATCAGTAAGGCAACACACAGGGTCATTTTTATTAGACTCCAAGCTAGATACTTAGAACAGAAATCAGAACATGCACTGGCTTATGAATATTTTTACTGGCAACTCCCAAAATCCAACAAGATGGCTTCTTTGCTGAAATTACTAATTCATGTGTCTGAATTTAGAATTAACCTGGTAACACACAACTGCATTTCACATAGTACCAACTGTCAATTTTGAGGTGAAAAAAAGTTATCATCCTCTGAACATATCTACTCTGCCTAATGCTCCTTGGGGAGTTCTTATTAAAAGAGGAAATGAGCTGGAGTATGTCCTCACCAAAGACACCCATCCAGGAAGTGAGGAGCCTCAACCACCTGCCAGCAAGCCTGGACAGGGACTCTGACATGGCTGTCATCTGTACAAGGACTATGAGCATAAAGCCACACATGCTGTGTCCTAAATAGCTCAGTAATAAAACCGCGAAAGTCCTGAAGGTTCACATCATGGAGTCTCGAAGAAGACTGAGGTGACCATGGACCTAATGCAGATGCCAGATGCCTCTAACTTTAAATAAAGAGTAAAACTTTATCTCATCCTGGATTCCTTATGCTTCAGAGACGTAGCTTTAAGCTGATTAAAAGTCCTATCTTTCCCATTTCCTGTGACCAAGGAGCTTAAATGAGAGAGCCAGAGAGGGAGAGAGAGAGAGAGAGAGAGAGAGAGAGAGAGAGAGAGAGAGAGAGAGAGAGAGAGAGAGAGAGAGAAGGGCCTGGGATCCCCACTCAGAGGGTGTGGAGACAATAGCAGTTACACTCTGCTTGGCCACTGCTGGGCAAAAGCATTGGCTGGAGGGGGTTAAAAACAGCCCTGCCTTTACAGTCTACATAGGCCCATCTATTCAAAGCTCCACGCTGATGACACTTGTAGGTTTAGGAACCTGAAAAGTCATCCTAGAGCTAGGTCTTACAAGCAACTCAGGGCCCGAGACCAACAGCCTGGTTTCCCTTGGACTTACCTATATACTGGTGCCTGGAGTGTCTTATCAACCGTCCACATATACATGTGGACCACAGAGCTGATTGATCAGCAGTGAAGTGAGTCCTGGCTCAAGTTAGAAAAATAAAGACATGACTCAAAGGCACCCAAAACACTGTGAGAAGAACTGCCAGGACAGCTCATCCCCGTCTGGATACCTATGGTCACCAACTGTTCTTTGACAGGCAGCTCAGGAGACAGGGAGAAATAACCATGCGGTGCAGGGCTAGGGCATTTAAAACCCCCTAAAAGAAAGCTGTTTCTCTCTCCATGGTGTCTTTGAGACAAGGTCTCATTGGACAGTCCAAGCAAGCCTCAGATTCCTGATCCTCCTGCCTCCTCAGTGCTGGAATTAGAGGAGGGCCATAACCAGCTCAGTTTCTTATTCATTATACATAACTTAAAGTAGAAAATGCAAAAGACAAAAGAAAAGCAAATTAGAAAATGTTTATATACTCAATATGCCTTAAGCTCCAGAACAAAGTAATTAGCAAACTAGTGAATTGGAAAAAATGACAACAAACTTTCACAAGCCCACAGTTAAAAACCTGCTGATTACTAGTTATGTGAAAACAAACCCCCAGCTCTACCTGTTCCATGATGTCTTACTTATTTCTGGTGGCAGCACAAAGCGACCTTTGTGAGGTCGAGGCCACGACGGGCTGTGTCCTGAACCGCAGACCTACCAGGTAGTTCTCGTCCTGGAAGGCGTAGTGCAGCGCAGTGATCCACTGGCAGTCGCCGTTCACCAGCACGTCCCGCTCCTCTCGGAAACAAGCCGTCTGGGAGGGATTAGTGGACAGTCAGTCTATGGCCGTCTGAGAAATATCCTACATAGCAGGTCTCTGCTGGGGTTATGGCTCTAGAGACAGTGTCACTCCGGAGCCTAGACTCTCAACACACCTTCGCCTCCCAGTGGCCTCAGCAGAAGCCAAGAGGCTAAGCATCTCTACACCAGGGTCCTAGGAAAGTACAAGGGCCACCAAGAACACAAGTGTTCTTCCTTCCTTGAGAGCCATCTCTGTGACCCACACCCTAGTTTTCCTGCTCTCACCCATGAATTCAGTAGCAGCTCCCCAACTGGCCCTAAGTCCTCTTTACCAAATGAGCCTCCTTACACAGGCAAGTGCCATGCACACTGCATAGGCTTAAGCCTACTGCTGAGCAGCCACATGGCTGTTACAGATCTGAAACACAGCTTACTCAAAGTATGCTGGTGAGCAATCCTAACTAGATGCTCCTATGTAAAGGGCTTTGAGCCTGTATGGTTAAAAAAAGAGCCCTCACACACACACTCACACACACCCCTACCTCTATTTAAAGATAATGAGGTATATAGCATGATTACACTTAAATTTCCGCTTTCCTGAGCATGAAACAACAATTTAAACTCTTTTTGAAATTTGCAAGCCTTAACAAGAATAAAAAATGGCACTACAGAGGTCTTAGGATGTGTGAAGCCCCAAAGCCTACCTTACTTGGCCTCTCATTTGAGTTTTCTTTCTATACAGTTTAAGATGTTTTCCTTTCAAAACAAAATGAATGATTTCCTCATGCCACAACTGCAATCATCACAGGACAGGGTCAGCAATTGGCTAGCTAACACCCAGAGATAAAGACAAAGCTCAGAATATATATGACTTTATGGACCTTAGGAAAATGCCCCTCATCCCAGGGTCTCAGAAGGATGGATACAAGGCTTAAACACTTGAGTATCTGGCCCCCTTTCTTCCAATATATTCTCCACAAAGAAGTGGTAATAGAGTGGGGAGCAGCCACCAGGAAAAGCCTCAGGTTTAGAGGCCACGGATAGTGGAGGAACCTACAGTCTCTGTGGGGAGTCACAGTGTCTACTTGTCAGCTGCCCAACAACAGGATAAAACCTAGTCTCACACTGGAATCATGAACTCCACAACTCAGTGACAGGAATTTCTCAGCAGTGGTATTTCATTTTGTTTAAAGAGTAGAACCTTCCAGTGAGTTGTTGGTCAGACACCTGATACATCCAAAACATTACAATGCTTGTGGGTGCCCACCAGAATTAGATGGTGACACTCTCTTGCTGGGCTGCAGGTCACTGAGAAATTAAGCTGGAGCTGAGCTGGAAGCCTCCTCCCTGTTGACAAGCTGCCAGAATGCTAGAAAGAGCTATGTAGCCTATGGGGGGGAGAAGTCATCAATGCTCTTTTTTTCATGTGCTGGGGTTAAAGGTGTGTGCCACCACCATCAATGTTCTTAACCAGCAGCAGACCCTGCAATCTTTATGACTAGACAGCCAGCCAAATATACCAAATGGTACAATGGTGGCTTGTCTGTTTTAGGGGAAACCAATTGCTCTCTGATTAGATTTAAGGCCTGCACCGTGGGAGGGAACTCATGCCTGGTACTGAAAACCTAATCTAAAGCCTATGGCTTGGGAGGTCCTAAATCCTGGGGGGAGGAGCCACTACTGTTGTCTGGCTAAATAGATGTATTATGCCCATCAACCCACCCTCTAAATACTTCTGTTTAAGCCCATGTTAATGCTACTCTCACTTTTGGTTAGAGAACCTTCTCTTTTCAGATGGTGGTGACCACTAGGGACTCAAAACTTATCATAGTGCTGTTTTTGGCACTAAGTGACACATCTCTATCACATTCTCCAAGGCTCAGGGTCCACTGTGGAAGAGATGGCAAAAAGAATGTAAGAGCCAAAGAAAGGGGAGGAGTACTTCGCAATGCTGTCTTCCAGATACAAAGTGGCCTTGATAGTTATGATCTTACATGTCACAGAGGCTGACACGATATAGACAAGACCTGCGTAACAGGAGGGGTGGGGGAAATGATGACATCAAAATAGAAAATAGTTGGAAAGAAGAGATTCAGTGGAGAGGGATAGCCTAAAGCTTTTTTTTGTTTTGTTTTGTTTTTTTCCGAGGTAGGGTCTTGCTCTAGTCCAGGCTGACCTGGAATTCACTATGTCGTCTCAGGGTGGCCTTGAACTCACGGCGATCCTCCTACCTCTGCCTCTCGAGTGCTGGGATTAAAGGCGTGAGTCACCACGCCAGGCTTGCTTAAAGTATTTTTGATTAAGCTTGCAACTTAAGTTTCCAGCATTTTGCTGGAGGGTGTGTCACATATGCTCAAAGCAGTTTGAGCTCTGGCTGTTAGTGTTTGCAGGCCATTTGGTGATATCTCTCTATGATCTATGGAAGTGAGCTATCTTATTCAGCCATTGATGGTATCTCCCTTGGATTCTGTTAAGCCTGAAATAAACCCTTTCCCTCCTGCTGCTTCTGGCCATGTGTTTGTCCAGAAACACAAAAGTAATTGCAACAAAGATTATGATCATGTTATATTGTCTATATGAATGAGGTTATCAACAGAAAGTTAAAAATAAAGCAAAACAAAACAAAACAAAAAAAGTCAGTTTTGGCAGTAATACCCCTTTAATCCCAGTGCTTGGGAGGCTGAGTTAGGAGGATCGAAGTGGAGGTCAGCCTGGAACTACAGAGTGAGTTCCAGATCAACCTGGACTACAGTGAGTCTCTGCCTCAAAAACAAAACAAAGCAAAGCTTTAAAAACAGCAGGGCGTGGTGGCGCATGCCTTTAATCCCAGCACTCGGGAGGCAAAGGTAGGAGGATCACCATGAGTTCAAGGCCACCCTGAGACTACATAGTGAATTCCAGGTCAGCTTGGGCTAGAGCGAGACCCATCCCAAAAAAATATATTAAAAGAGCAGAAAATTTCAGTAGTCTTCAATGACTGAAGATGATGAAACAGAAAGCCAATATTAAGTGACTCTTTACTGCCTGACTATTTATTTAATCCATGTTTTTAAAGTAAATTTTATATCAACACAACCAAATTTATTATTTAAAATAAGCCTATCGGGGGCTGGAGACATGGCTCAGTAGTTAAGGCGCTTGCCTGCAAGGCCTAAAGACCCAGGTTCAATTCCCCAGTACCCAGGTAAAGCAGGATGTGCACATGGTGGTGCATGTGTCTGGAGTTCGGTTTGTAATAGTTAGAGGCCCTGGTGCAGCCATTCCCATTGACTGCGCGCGCCTCTCTCTCTCTCTCTCTCTCTCTCTCTCTCTCTCTCTCTCTCTCTCTCTCTCTCTCACTCACACACACACGCAAATAAATAAATAAATAATTTTTAAAAATAAGCATATCAGGGCTGGAGAGATAGCTCAGTGGTTAAGGTGTTTGCCTGCAAAGCAAAAGGACTTGAGTTTGATTCCCCAGTACCCACATAAAGCCAGATGCACAAGGTGGTGCGTGTGTGGCTGGAGGCCCTTGTGCCCCCATTCCCTCTCTGTGTCTGCCTTTCTGTCTCTGTCTCTCTCTCTCTCTCTCTCTCTCTCTCTCTCTCTCTCTCTCTCTCTCTCTCTCTCTCTC
>PVHP010001463.1:0-29416 GCA_004024765.1 Zapus hudsonius | reverse complement strand
CATAGTGAATTCCAGGTCAGCCTGGACTAGAGTGAGACCCTACCTCAAAAAAAAAAAAAAACAAACAAACAAACAAAAAAAAATATATATCTCAGAGCTGGAGAGATAGCTCAGCTGTCCAGGCGCTTGCCTGCAAAGCCTAAGGACTGGGGTTAGAGTCTCCAGCACCCTTGGAGAGCCAGATGAGGCATTCATCTAGAGTTCCTCTGCAGTGGCTAAGGGCCCTGGAATGCCCATTCTCTCTATATATCTGCTTCTCTCTCTCTCTCTCTCTCTCTCTCTCTCTCTCTCTCTCTCTCTCTCTCTCTCTTTCTCTCTCTCTAATAATAAAATAAAATAAAATAAAATAAAATAAAATAAAATTTTTTAAAAAAGCATATCAAGCTGGGCGTGGTGGCACACGCCTTTAATCCCAGCACTCAGGAGGCAGAAGTAGGAGGATCCCTGTGAGTCTGAGGCCACTGTGAGACTACATAGTGAATTCCACATCAGCCTGGGCTAGAGTGAGACCACACAATAAACAAAAAAATATGTATCAAACAAAAATTAAAAGATGAATTTCTTACAAACACATATTGATGTGCATATTTTGAGCGTGTACACACACACACACACACACACACACACACACACAAACTCATCACAAAAGCAAGCATTCTAAGTCTTTTCTAAGTAGCCAAACTTGATCTGTGTAACCAAATTAAGATTGAATCTACTGTAGTGACGTTAAAATTTGTTCTTGCACACACTGGGTCCAGAGTACACACTTTCACCTCCCAGACTGTCGCTAGCACAGCTGTGCCCACACAAGTGCTTCAGTGATTGTCCTATTGCTGAAGCTCAAGTGACTAGGCTAGGGAGGTTGGCAGTGGCCAGACTAAGAGGTATGTATGTGAGGAGGAGGAGGAGCAAGAATTGAAAGATATTGAGGACAGAAAGGAAGAAAGATGCTGGGTGCCACTCAGAGGCTATGGATGTGGGTGGCTGCGTAGTCATGGGGCTACCAGGTTACTGCAAAATGGTGACAGCTCAGTCAACCCATGTTTGTTTCCTGAATAATAAAAGCATGCCAGATCTTGGGTAGGGAGCCACCACGAAGAGAAATAGCTATGGATGGGAAAGAACAAATCATATAAGCAATTTGAGCACCATGAGCTTGAGGTCACAGTGGGAGGCTAGTGAGGATGCTACCAAGACCACAAAACCTGGAGCTTGAGAGACTGGACCTGGCAGTGGAGTGATGGCTCAGCAGTTAAAGGCTTTGCTTACTAGCAAAGCTTACCAACCTAGGTTCAAATTCCCAGAACCCATGTAAAGCTGGATGCAAAGTGGTACGTGCATCTATGATCTCAAAGTGTTTATAAGTGTTTATGGGAAGTGGAGCCAGAGAGTCCAAAGTTCATTTACAGAACAAGAGAGTCTGCCTCAGAGAAGTGGGAACAGATGACTTGAAGTTGTCCTCAGACCTATAAACATTAATTTAAAAAGATAGATCTAACATAAGTAAATGGTTCGTATTTTTAAAAGTTTGTTTGCAAGGAGCAAGCAAGGGCAAGAGGGGAAGAGAGGGAAGAAGGATGAGCATAGCAGGGCCTCTCGCCACTGCAAAAAAGAACTCCTGATGCATGTGCCACTTTGTGCATCTAGCTTTATGTGGGTAACAGGGAATCAAACCCAGGACTGCGGGCTTGGCAAGCAAATGCCATTAACTTCGAAGCCATCTCTCCAGCCCCCAAAAGATTTGTTATCTGCTACCGTAACTGGAAGATAGGTAAGAATTCCATGATGACAGAGGATGAGCTACCTAATGTGATGAAGCAGTGTGTGAGTGGTAGGACGTAAGAAACTATGGAAAGGCCTTCTGAAAGGAGGTGCTCCCCTGTCCAGAGGGAAGAGCCTGGAAGTGGGTAGCAGCCTGACAGTAAAGCCAAGACTGCACTGGGCAGACCAGAGGCCTAAGCCACAGGCAGAACCTGTTAGGAGAGGGCACCAAAGAGGTCCACCATCCAGGAAGATACTTAGATATGAAGAAGGGTAGAAGGACAGGGCTCTGAGGGATTGATCACAGAGATGAAAAGGGAGAAAATGCCTGGGCTCACCCGGAAGCCTTACCTGCTCATCTGGGCAGGATGTGAAACCAGGGGCTGAAAGCAAGTTGGAGGACATAAGGAAAGATGTGTCAGGATGGCCAAGCAGCAGTTACTTCTGATCCATCATCCCCCTCTATGTTTGAGGAAGTACAAAACCGCTCTGCATCTAAGTGGGCCCCAATGAAATGACTCCTGCATGTGAAGCAGGACAGTCACATATGCCTGATGTTTCCCAGGTGGCTGCAGCATCTGCCTGGCAATAAATTTGCTTTCTCTCACACACACCCCATTCTTACTGTTAGATACTCCACACTGACCTCTGCTCTTTTAAGCATCTCCCACTTGTTGAGGATTTTCATTGCATAAATTCGTTCAGTGCTCTTCATCTTGACAACAGCAACCTGGAACATAAATGTGAGGTTAACAAGAATTTAGTTACTAGGACAAAAGCCTTGACCAAGCATTCTGAACAAAGTGAGCTTATGAGGAGTACCTAATTCAAACCACACAGCCTTGTGCATCTTAAAATGACTACAGTGAAATCCTAACTGCCTGGAACCCTGGAAAACAGCTGTTAAGGAAAGAGAAGCTTTCTATGTAAAGAAAGATTTGTCCTTATAGGCAACAAAATTTAGTTTTAACTATTGCAACCAGAGGTACCACCTGGTTCAGCACTGTCTTCCAGTGATCCCAAACACCACTTCTGAAATTCACTTGTGGCTCCCAAGCTTTCTCCCTGCACTCAGGGCCTGCACACTCACTCCTCCCCCTCCCCACCCAGGATGCCCACAGCCCCTGAAGTCCCTGCCAGGCTCTGCAGATAGATACCAGGTGGTCATCTGAATCTTGGCTTAAAGGAGAAAGTGGCTGTGAGGGCTCTGGAGTGTCCTGGGCCTCTGTTGCTACAAAGCCAGAAGGAACAGAGCAGGACTGGTTTCCAGACTGCTGGAAGAGTCAGCCATGTCACTGCACTGGCATCCTTCGGGGCCTGGCTGCAACTCTTCCAGGAAGTCCTCTTGGCCTTTGGTCTCTGACAAATCCTGAATGAGCTCCATCACCACTTGTACCCATCAAGATGTCACACCACAGTTCCACACGTTCTACCCATGTCACATGTCCACTGACCTACATCATCCCCTTCAAGACACTGTGAGCTACTCTGGCAGTGACAGTGACTAGATCTTTGGCTGCCAGTGGCAGTCAGTCAGTGCGTCTCTGCACACAGCAGTCATGGAACAAAGGGTTTTTGATGAACTACCTACTTCCCTGCTTTTCTATCCTCTACCCACCTTGCAAAAATGGCAAGGAATCATGCAAACTCAAGTCCTGAGCATTGGTGATGTGCGGGAATGATGTTAACAGTTTACCTCCCACTTACTTAGTCCTCCCTCACAACAATCCGTGATGCCGTGGATGTTGAATGTCACACTTTACAGGCTTTTAAAGCCTCCATTATAGTGGCAATCATAACTCAGCACTGTCCTCCCTGGGTGACCATAGGGATTCCACACGATGGGCATGCCCTAACATAACCCCAGGTTAGCTAAGGATCAAGACAACATGTCCCACACGGCAGGGCTCCCAGCAGCTCTGTCCAGCTGGCTCTGCAGTGGTGGTCTCTCCTGTCCTATTAATTAACCATGGTTAGAAACCAATACCCAAGCTGAACAAACAGAAACCACATGCACACAGAGGATCCATGTGAAGAGTTACTGCTGCACAAAAATGGCTCTTTCTCAGACAGGCCACTTCAAAACCACCCGGGGGTTACAACAGGAATGGTCTTGCTATAGAGGGATGGATGGCAGAGCTGATAGCCTCTTCAGAAAAACACTACATGAACTTGACAAGTAACAAGGAGAACTCAGGTCTCTTGAGGACAAGACCATGACTTTGGGACTCTTGCAAGAGGCCAAATTCCCTGCAAGAGGTGTATCACACCAGAAAACATGCAAAACGGCTGTTAAGGTACATGAAAAGATACATTTTTAACAGAAAAACACCTGTCAAATTGAGAATATGTAGAAATGGAATGTATAAGAAAAATTTAATGTGAAAAAATAACCTTATTGGACAGCTTTATTGAAAAGCCAACTTCAATCTTTTAAATTTTTAAAAATATTTTATTTACTCATTTTCGAGCAGAGAAATGAGTGAGTGAGCGAGAGAGAAAGAGAGAGAGAGAGAGAGAGAGAGAGAGAGAGAGAGAGAGAGCAAGAGAGCACCAGGGCCACCACCTTGTGGGTCTGGCTTAAGTGGGTCTTGGGGAATTGAACTTGGGGCCTTAGGCACTGGAGGCAAGTGCCTTAACCGCTAAGCCATCTCTCTCTCCAGCCCGCAAATTAATAGTTTTGATCCTAACAATATGCAGGGTAACACACCAATAACAAGCTTTGTTTTCTTTTCTGTTGTCTTAATTCTGTTTCTCAGTGTTTAGCAACTCAGTGCTATCTAGAAGATACCAATGAACAGGCGTGCTCCTGGGCCACGCGGGGCGGCTCTCTTACCTCACCAAAAGCGCCTCTTCCAATCACTTTGATTATCTCAAAGTCCTCTCGATGGAGCTGCATTTCCTTCACCAGCTGGGTAAAAGGTTTGGCTGAAAGTAGAAAAAAATTAATTAACAATTTAGTCTAATAAATGATGCTATCTCAACACTTAATTGATGGGAGAGATTACATCAAATTATACTTTCTTAAAATTTTTATTTATTTGCAAGGAGAGAAAAAGAAAGGGCTTCCTACCTCTGTAAAGAAACTTTAGGCGCATAAGCCACTTTGTGCATCTGGCTTTATATTGGCCCTGTGTAACTGAGCCCAGGCCTACAGGCTTTGCAAGCAAATGCTTTAACCACTAAGCTATCTCACCAGTTCAAGTTATACTTTTTCTTGAATACTTTTCTTTTAATTATGGGACTAGAAGGGGCTGGAGAGATGGGTCAGCAGTTAAGGCACTTGCCTCTAGTGCCTAAGGCCCCAGGTTCAATTCCCCAGTACCCACATAAGCCAGATCCACAAGGTGGTGACCCTGGTGTTCTCTCTCTCTCTCTCTCTCTTTCTCTGCTTGAAAATGAATAAAAAAATTTATGGGACTAAAGAGATGGCTCAGCAGTTAGGCACTATCTTGCAAAGCCTGACAGCCCAAATTCCATCCCCAGTACTCATGTAAACCCAGAAACCCAGGTGTACACAAAGTAGTGCAATGTCAGGAGTTTGTTTGCAGTGGCAGAAGGCCCTGACACATCCATTCTCAGTCTTTCTAATTAATTAATTAATTAATTAATTTTTAAAGTACCAGAAAGGACTTTAGGAAGTCTTTATGCTAATTCATGTGGCTGTTTATAACCTATACCAACCTGAGTATCTACTATAACCAATGCCCATTACTACAAGAACCTCGATAAAAAAGTTTTTTCATCTCTTGGTTAAATCCAAGGTTGGACTACTGAGAACGCAAATGGCAGGTATGTCAGGGACATTCCTACTTGTCCTGAGGGAGAGCTCTGCCTGCCCAATGACCACAGAACACGGGCGAGGCAGCTCAGGAAGAAAAGAGGGCAAGAGACATCCTTCAGGATGGTGACAAGGTCAAAGGTGCTTTCAGCATTTCCAGATATCCATAAATAGCCACACAAGTTCTCTAATGGTAATGTCCTCCAGTTTTGGTCATATACTCCCCACAATGACTCTTTGAGAGTAATTCTATTACTGTCCACAATTGACAGGTGAAGAAACTGAGTCAGGTTTCTGTAGACGGTGTAATACTGGGCTGAATAGTGTCCCCCAAAATGTGGCTTTAGTTAAAAACAGTCTTTATAGAAATAACCAAGTTAAAATGAGGTCACATTTTGTAATAGGGTTGTCCCTAAATTCAACAAAACTAGTGGGCGTTTTCTTTTGTTTGTTTATTTTTCAAGACAGGGTCTCACTCTAGTCCAGACTAATCTGGAATTTAACTCTGTTGTCCCAGGCTAGCCCCAAACTCACAATGATCCTCCTACCTCTGCCACCCTAGTGCTAGGATTAAAGGTGTGTGCCACCATACCCAACTAGGGCTAGTGCTCTGATAAAAAGAAAATCTGGACACAGAGAGAGGAAAGCCACATGAAGATGGAGGCAGAGGTCAGAGGAAGGCAGAATCAAGCCAATCAGCATCCAGGACCACTGGTGGCCACTAGGAGCTACAAGAGGCTGAAGGGTATCTCTCAGAGCCTTCGAGAAACAGGGCCACACCACACCTTGACTTTGGCCTTCAAATCTGTGATGGCGGGAGCTCCTTGTATGTTAAGCTCTCTAATGTGTGGCAACTTGTAGTGGTTGTCCTAGAAAGTCCTTCAAGTAGCTGGTCATTACTTCCAGACACTGAGCAAGTGCGAGAACCAGGACTGCACCGGTGCAGCCTGCTCTTGACCACAACCTGCCTATCTGGCCAATATGTTGGCTATAAAATGCACACTGGTCTATTTTCACCTTCTGCGCCAAATCCATGTTTTATGTTGCTTTCTATTTAGCCTTTTTTTTTTCAGCCCATCATTGCTATAGATTTGTGAAATGGTATCTATCACTGGATAAAACTGAGCAGAATGTGTTTTTTCTTACCTTCGTATCTACAATTAGCTCTGCCAAAATGTATAATTGGACATTCAGTAGGCTTTTACTTGATTTAATACTATTAATCTTCTCTATCTGTATCTCCTTACATAGGTGCTTAGTAAGTACCATTAAGGTGAATCACCACGGCTTACTATGCCCAGCAATAATGGTCTTGGTGCCTATCAGATGGTGAACTGTGAACTCTGGCCTTGACATCACCTGAATGCCCATCAGCACAGAGCTCAGGTTTTATTTATTTATTTATGGATAGAGTAGGTATTGGCACGCCAGGGCCTCTTACCACTGCAAATGAATTCCAAACATATGTGCCACTGTGCATCTGGATTTATGTGGGTGCTGGGGAACTGAATTTGGGCGGCAGGCTTTGCAAACAAGCACCTTTAACTGCTGAGCCATCTCCCCAGCCCTGTTGTTGTTTCAGGCAAAACTAAAGAAAACCTCTGATTAATGGTTGCTCAGGAAGGGGAAGTCACTTGCTTCAGTGGTGTAGCCACTGGTATGTCGTTCACTCTCTATACATGCTCATGTAAGAAACCCTAACTAAATTCAGTGGATTACCCCCCCCAAAGATATAAAGTAGGGACAATAGTTGGAATTTAAGTTCAGTAGGAATGGGGGTGGTAGTGAGGGTGAATGCAACCAAAATATATTATTACATGTATGAAACTGTTAATAACTAAGAAACCCTTAAGCTAGAACTTCATCTTTATTTCTTTCAATTATCATCAAAAATAACTATTCTCAAAATCCAGAGCAAGATGTTTTGTAAACATCCCTTGGAGACAATCACCTCTTTGGTATCTTTTGGAGGAACCAAACAGTACAGTATCACTAAGTCACAATAAATCTAATTTGTTTTATTCTCCCACCAGAAGAAAGTTTTGTCAACTCCTCCTACTTCTGCCTCCTGAGTGCTGGGATTAAAGATGTGTGCTATCCTAGCTGGGTGTGGTGGCGCACACCTTTAATCCCAGCACTCAGGAGGCAGAGGTAGGAGGATCACCATGAGTTCAAGGCCAGCCTGAGACTACATAGTGAATTCCAGGTCAGCTTGGGCTAGAGCAAGACTCCACCTCGAAAAACCAAAAAATAAAAATAAAAAAATTAAGATGTGTGCTATCACACCTGGCTAATATTTTTAATTTTAATTAATTTCTACAGTGAAATTTCTGAGCTCTCTAAAAGCACTGACATATCATACAGTTCCCAAGCTGTTTTCCGAGACAAGGGCACCCCAGACAGCACCACTCTGATGTTCACCATGGCTCTGGATACACTGTGAGGCTGAGGTGTGCTTGTCGAGCTGCAGGCATGGTTGTGGCAAGTATCCACTACTGACATCTGCTCACTGATTCTATTCTGCTCTTCCTATTGGTTGTATGACTGCTTTCTTTTGACTTTGTCAGACATAACTGCTATAAATGTCACTCCTCCAAGTTGTGGTATATTTTATCAATATTTTTATTTATTTATTTACAGGCAGAGAGACTGAGTGAGAAAAAGAGAGAAAACGAGAGAGAATGGGTACACCAGAGACTCCAACCAACTGCAAACGTACTCCAGATGCATGTGCCACTTTGTGCATCTGGCTTTACTAGGGAATCGAACCTAGGTCATTAGGCTTTGCAGGCAAGCACCTTAAACCCTGAGCCAAGATCTCCAGCATTCCTACTCTTACCAAAACACTTTTTCTTTTTTTAAATTTATTTATTTACTCATTTATTTAATATTTGCAAGCAGAGGAAAACAGAGAGAAGAAAGACAGAGAGAGAATGACACACCAAGGCCTCTAGCCACAAGCTAACTCCAGACATAGGCACCACATTGTGTATCTGGCTTTACATGGGTACTGGAGAAATGGAACCCGGGTTGTTAGACTTTGAAGGCAAGCACCTTAACTACTGAGCCATCTTCTCCAGCCCGCATATGTTTGTTGCTTATGCATTTTAACAGCCCTGTACAAGTGTCCCTGAAATGGGTGGGTGTGGATTTATCAGGGATGGCCTGAGGAGAGGAGAACTTCACAAGATAAGAAACAGGAAACATTACTCAAACACAAATCCAGAAGAAAATGTCTAAAGGGAAAACATTATAGGAAAGTACTTAATGTGCTCATACAGTTCCAAGAGCACAATAACAACAATACTGGTGGGTAAAAATGATTGAGCTCACACTGGTTAAAACTAGAAGGCAGGGGCTGGAGAGATGGCTCAGAGGTTAAGGCATTTGTCTGCAAAGCAGAAAGACCCAAGTTCAATTCCCCAGTACCCGCGTAAAACCAAATGCACAAGGTGGTACATGTATCTGAAGTTCATTTACAGTGGTTGGAGGCCCTGGCATGCCCATTCTCTCTGTCTGCCCCCCCTCATAAATAAATAAATAAATAAATAAATAAATAAATAAATAAATAAATAAATAAATAGAATATTATTTTTAAAAAACTAGAAGGCAGCCAGGTATGGTGGCACATGCCTTTAATCCCAACATTTAGGAGGCAGAGGTAGGAGGATCGCTTGAGTTTGAGGCCAGCCTGGAACTACACAGTAAGTTGCAGGTCAACTTTGATTAGAGACCCTACCTCAAACCCTCCCTCGTAGCGCCCCCCCAAAAAAAAAAAAACTAGAAGAGATGATTCAATCACGGGGCAAGGGCTGAGTGGAGTGGGCTGAGAAAGATGACAAGCCCTACCAAGGAAAATGGACAGAGTACATCAGGTGGGTGAGATGACAATTCTAATGGGAATGCCAGTCATCACCAACACTGAAAGAAGTTGCTCCCACCATCCCTGCATTGGGGAGAGCCAGGAGACAGACACAGCATCAGCAGGTGCAAGTTCCACTCTTCACTGAAAAATTACAAGAGTTGGGTAGTGGCCAAGGGCCCTGTAAAGTTAAAACCAAACCTCCCAATGTAAGGTGACACCGGCCAGTCCTGGGTCTCTGAGTACAAAGACTGGGACCCAGGTATGAGGAGGGAGTGCTGGGCAACCAGTGCTGTGTCTCTGGGGGGACTGAAAATGTGGGAAGACTTCCAAAATGGGGCCATCTTACTACTAACAGCAGGCACTTGTTCTCAGCAGGAGGTGTGGACAGGTGTCACTCTAGAAGAGGAAAGAGGTGACAAGGTTCATATTCCTCCTCTCACCCTTGCAGGCTCTCTTGCTTCTTTAGGTCAAGGAAGCAAGGGGTCAGAGCTCACCAACTCAAGGGTGGACAGACTTAGAAGGACATCAGTGCTGGAGACCCAAATGAGGATGGGGAAGGGGCCTGGTGTACACAGTAATAAGTGATCAAACGAGTAAACAGATCCAGGATGATGGGAGCTGGGCAACCTGCTGTCAGAGAAAGGACAGAAAGGAAACTGGAGTGTGCCATACAGTAGGATTTGAACAGGAGGGGATAGTATGAACTCCTAGTTTTAGTACGTAGACAGAAATTGGTAAATACACACATACGGACAAAGCTCTGTCAACTGAGGGGCCTATGATAAGCACACCTAATACATGATCTTGGTTACTAAATACCATCTCTACCCAAGAAACCAAGTCTCCTCAGGCCACAAAGTACAAGACAAGCCTGGTACATCCAGGACAAGCTCAGAGAACAGTAGCCCACCAAAACAAACCCATGGCACATATGCTGTTCTAATATTAGTAAATCCATTCAATCTGGCAAGAAATGTCTCCTATAAATGACAAGGGGATGGTCCAACAGGCACTACCTAAGTGATAAGTCAGCATCATCAGAGATGTGTCAGGTGAAACTGTACTCCACCTGAAGGGACACAGGAGGAAAAATGGAGTCACTTCCACAATCTCCCTGCAAAGACACATACTCTGAATCCAATCATGAAGAAACATTAGATAAATCCAAATTAAAGGAACATGCTCCAAAATGGCCCACCTGCATGCAATCTTCCCAGTGTCATGGTCAGGAGAGACTATTACCTGTGTGTGTAGAAGGGACCCTCCCCCCACCAGGACACACACAAGGACATGTATCCAGTGGACCATTGTCCACACAAGAAAACATGTGGGATTAACACATCTTATCTGTTTCCAAAGATGAGAGGGTAGCACTGTATCAAGGTTAAGTTCCTGATACTGAGGTCATGTTGTGGTTATGTGGAACACTGTTTACAGGAAACCACACTACACAATGGGACAGGAGATGCCATGTGAGAACTTACTCTCAATTAGTTCAGGAAGGCTTTTTCTGTTATTTATGACTTTTCTCAAAGCTTGAAAGTGTCAAAAACATTTCTAAACATTTTTTAAATTGTTGGGAAAACAAGCTACAGAGATCAAGTTCTGGAAGCAGAGGAGCCAAGCCTGCCAGGTGAACACACCACCTCAGAAGAGAACCAGAGGAAGTTAGAAGATCACAGACCTGGAGCTGAGGAGCAGCCAGCTTCAGGCCAATACTCTAGGGAAGCAGATTCCACTGGCACCAGGAGGAAGGCTGGGGTAGGACAGGCAGGGATTCCCAGAACCACAAAAATCACTTAATGTTACAGGGTCTGAGAGAGTGAAGAGCCAGACTGATTTTTTTTTTTTCTTAAAGGACTCTACTGTTGTGCTGTACTTGAAAAAAAATTAAGCCAGTGTGGTGGTGCACACCTTTAATCTCAGCACTCAGAAGGCAGAAGAGGGTTCCCATGAGTTCAAGGCCAGCCTGAGACTACAGTAAGCTCCAGGTCAGCCTGGGCTACAGTGAGACCCTACCTCGAAGAAAACAAAATAAATAAAATTAGAAAAATTTTCCAAATCTTACAAAAAAGAGGCCCATTCAGGTATAGTGGGCACAAAGAAAATGAAACAGACAGGACCAGAAAAGAAATTCCCCAAGTCACATTCCAGTTAAAACATTAAACAGCCAGGTGTGGTTGCCTGCGAGGCCAAGGCAGGTAGGTGGATCGCTGTGACTAGTTCAAGGCCAGCAGAAGACTAGGCCAGCCCGGGCCAGAGCAGGGGGAAAAAGAAAAAAACTAAACAGGAAAAGAGAGACAGAGACAGAGACAGACAGTAGTAAAAGCTATAAGAGAAAAATAGCTTGTCACTTACAAAGGTAAGACCATTCGAATTACATCCGGTCTTTCAATGGAAACTCTGAAAGCCAGAAGGGCTTGGAACGGAGTGTTTGAAGTATTGAAAGACTGCCAAGCCAAACTACTATTGCCAGCAAATCATCCTTCATAATGCAAGGTGAAAGAAAAACGTTCCATGATAAAAGCCGGCTTTATGAATCTATAAGCACTAAGCCAGCCCTACAGAGGATACTGGATGGAATACTTCACTCTAAAGAGAAGAACAAACACACTCAAGAAGCTACCGATGGGGCGGGGAGAACAACAATATTCAAAACTAGAACACGGCTGGAGAGATGGCTCCATGGTTAAGGCGTTTGCTTGCCTGCAAAGCCTATCAACTTGAGTTCAGTTCCCCAGTATCCATGTAAAGCCAGATGCAAAAAGTACCACATGCATTTGTAGTGTATTTGCAGTGGCTAGAGGCCCTGACTCACCCATTCGCTCTATCTCTCTTCTATCTCACTCTGCTTGCAAATAAATAATTAAAAACATAAAAACAAACTTAAAAAAAACTAGAACAGATGTGAAAGTAAATGAAGATCAAGAAAACACCATTTGGGGCTGGAGGATGGTTCAGTGGTTAAAGGCACTTGCTTGCAAGGCCTGACAGCCTGGGCTTGAATCTGCAGTATCCATACAAAGACAGATATACAAAGTAACACATGCATCTGAAGTTCATTTGTAGTGTTAAGAGGCCCTGGAACATATGCTTACTCTGGGAGGCTGGGAGGGAGGGAGGGAGGGAGGGAGGGAGGGAGGGAGGGAAAGAGGGAAGGAGGGAGGGAAGCACCAAATTCTACAAAATTTTCAACTTGACAGTGATAAATTCACCTTTTAGTTATAACTCTGAATGTCAATGAATTCTACTTTCCAATCAAAAGACACAGGTTAACAGGCTGGATCAGAAAACTGTATCCATCCATTTGCTGTCTTCAAGAACATGTTACTATTAAAGACAGACACCACTTTTGGGGTAAAGGATGGAAAAGATATTTCAAGCAAATGGAAATAGGTAACAAGCAGGCGTTGCATTAGTGGTTCAGTGGTGAAATTCTCAAAAGTAATTAAAAGAGATAAAGATGGACGCTTTAAACTGGGCATAGTGGCGCACGCCTTTAATCCCAGCACTCGGGAGGCAGAGATAGGAAGATTGTCATGAGTTCAAGGTCACCCTGAGACTACATAGTGAATTCCAGGTCAGCCTGGACTAGAGCGAGACCCTACCTCGAAAAACCAACAAATAAATAAAAAGATGGACACTTTAGGACTCAGCAGTTAAGGTGCCTGCTTGCAAAGCCTAACGACCCAGGTTCGATTCCCCAGTACTCAAGTAAAGTGGCGCATGCGTTTGAAGTTGGTTTGCAGCAGCTAGAGGCCCTGGCATGCCCATATATTCCTCTCTCCCATCTCTCTCTCTCTCCTTACAAATAAATAAAAATATTTTTAAAGGACACTTTATACCCATCAAAGGAACAATTCAATAAGAGGATATTATAATCATAAACATATGTGCACCAAAAACAGGTGTAGCAAGTTTTATAAAGCAAAATCTACTAGGCATTAAGTCAGAAATAAATCCCAACACAGTAACAGTGGGTGACTTTAATACCCATTATCATTAATAGACAGATCATCTAAACAGAAAACAGAAAAAAATGAAGCTAAACAATACCATAAATCAAATGGACTTAACAGACATCTACAGAATATTCCACCCAAACTCCACAGAATACACATTCTCTTCAACAGCTCATGGAACCTTCTCTAAAATAGACCATATTTTAGGACATAAATTAAAGCAAACCTCCACAAATTTGGAAAAACTGACAGAACACCCTGCATTTTATCTGACCATAATGCAATAAAGCTAGAAAGCAACAGAAGAAACAGAAAACACACCAACTCCTGGAGACTGAACAACACAGTATTGAACAATGAATGGGTCATTGAAGAAATAAAAAGGAAATAAAAAATTCCTAGGAATGAATGACAATGAAAATACAACATACCAACACTTAATGGGACACAACAAAGTCAGTCCTAAGAGGGAAGTTTAGAGTGTTAAATGCCTACATTGCAAAATAGAGAGATCTCAAATAATAATAATGATCCATTTAAAGACTAGAAAAACAAGAACAAGCCAAACCCATAAATAACAGACAGAAAGAAATATAAAGATCAGGGCAGAAATTAATGAACTGTAAATGAAAACAATTTTAAAAACTGATGATATGAAGCACTGGCACTTCAAAAAAACAAAATTGATAAGCACCTGGACAAATTGATCAAAAAAAAATAAAAGAAGACCCTAATCAAGAAGATTAGAGATTAAAAAAATGTTAGGGCTGAAGAGCTGGCACTTGCTTGCAAAGCCTGATGGCCTGAGTTTGATTCCCCAATTCCCACATAAAGCCAGATGTGTTTGGAATTCATTTGCAGTGGCAGGAGGCCCTGGCACACCCATTCTCTCTGTCTTCTTTCCCTTCTTCTGTTTCACTTTCTGTCTCTTTGTCAAATAATGTACAAATCTTTTTTTTCTTTCTTTCTTTTTTTTTTAAGGGAGATGTGGCTGAGCATTGTGGTGCACACCTTTAATCCCAGGAAGCAGAGGTAGGAGGGTCGAAGTGAGTTCGAGGCTAGCCTGGGACTATAGAGTGAGTTCCAGGTCAGCCTGGGTTAGAGTGAGACTCTACCTCGGAGAAGGAGGAAAGGAAGGAAGGAAGGGAGAGGGAGGAGGGAGAGAGAAGAGGGAAAGGGAAGAGGGAGAGGAATGAGAGGTAGGAGGGAGAGAAGGGAGGAAGAAGAAGAAGAAGAAGAAGAAGGAGAAGAAGAAGAAGAAGAAGAAGAAGAAGAAGAAGAAGAAGAAGAAGAAGAAGAAGAAGAAGAAGAAGAAGAAGAAGAAGGAGAAGAAGGAGAAGAAGAAGAAGAAGAAGAAGAAGAAGAAGAAGAAGAAGAAGAAGAAGAAGAAGAAGAAGAAGAAGAAATAATACTTGACAGGCAAGTGGAGGGATAGAAGACGGGGTGGAAGAATCTGGGGGAAAATAAGGGAAGAGAGGGAGAGGAAGGGGGAAATACACAAAACTTATGATGGCATGAGTCAGTACCATAGAAACCTTCTGGTTAATAGTTGAAAGATATAACTCTCTTAATATGAGAGAAATGGGTAAGGGACAGTTTGGGCAAAAGCACCCTTCAAGAGTAGAGAAAGCTTTACCCTAAAACCATAGGCTGCTGTAGATAAATAAACCCCAGTGCCAGAATTGGGTTACCCCCCCGCCGTGAGCTGTTGATCAGAGAGTTCCATGAGGCCCCCAAAACAATACAGGCCATTGGCAAAGCACTTGGTTACTCATCAGGTCTAAATGGTAAGACCCCGTTCCTGAAGACACCACAGGCTGCAGTCCCAGGACATTGAGACCATGCTGGAACTGAGATGGAAGCCAGCTCCCTGCTGGCTAGCTCTGATTTTGCTGCAAAATGCTATGTGAGCCGCTGAGGGATAATGGTCACCAACAATGTGAACAAGCAGTGGATCCTGCAAGCTACAAAATCAACCAACCAGGCAAGAAGTACCCACGAGAACATCTGTGGCACACAGGCTATGTGGGTAACCAGCTGCCAAAAGCCTTCTAAATGTCTATGTTTATGCCCTTTGATCCATGCTAGTCTAAGTCTTAGCTTGAGAATCTGCTTTTTACAGCTAGCAGCAAATATCTGGGAGACCCAAAACCCATCAGTAAGACAAGAAAAGAAAGCTGACTGCCTAACTTTATCACATGTGCCAGGGTCCAGGAAACACTGAGAACTGGTGGGTTAAACATGAGTGCTGCTCTCACTGCTAGCACGAGAACCTCCACCAGGGAGATGGTGATAGACACTGAGGAGGCTCAACACTCAAGGAGGCTTATAACATGCCCTACGAGTCAAGGAGGAAGGAAAAAATGGAATATCCAGAGGGTGAGAAGGTGTATTCTCAGGCAGTTTCCCACATACACAGAAATTGGTGCATTCATAGGCCAGGCGTGGTGGCGCACGCCTTTAATCCCAGCACTCGGGAGGCAGAGGTAGGAGGATTGCCTTGAGTTCAAGGCCACCCTGAGACTACAGAGTGAATTCCAGGTCAGCCTCAGCTAGAGTGAGACCCTACCTCAAAAAACAAAAAAAAAACAACAAAAAAAGAAATTGGTGCATTCATGACCCCACAGTAAATACAGATAAACCTACTGAGGAGGACCCTCATTGGAATGTAGATGGGAAAGAGGGAACATAAGAGCGTAACCTGATGGAAATATGACCAATTTGCAATGATCATATTAATATTCTCAATTTTTAAAAACTAAAACAAAAAAGTTTGAGGCCAGCCTAGGCTATATATCAAGACTGGTCTAAAATAATTAATTAAAATGAAAATTAGAGACTTATTGCAAATATCATTTATACTTGTAGTCAGCCACATGCCACTGGGATGAATCTCCAAACCAGGTACAGTTTATGGGAGGAAAGGATTTATTTGTAGCTATAGATACAGGGGAAGTTCCAGAATGCAAAAAAGGCTGCTCCCCTTTCACAGGTCCAAGCAGAGAGAGAAACCCATCACCAACACCACACACACAATAGCACAGGCAGGAGGGGCCAAGGAGAATTTCTTCTCCTTTATATAGGCTTGGCTTCCAGTCAAGCTCCCTAAGTGCAAACTCCCCCTCCCACAGCCACCAAGCATACATTTGATCAGTGCTCAACATGAGACTTCAGAGGGCTGAAAGCTGCACTTTAATACTTTGTGTCAGAAGCCAAGCTAGCTCAGGCTAGGCAGTGAAAGTCTAGCCACTAGGGTGGGGAGGTGGGTGGGGAAGCTATGCTGAGTCAGTATCAGATCAGGAAAACTTCATTCCAGCTGTGTGAAGTCATAGGAGGACCTGCCTGCACCCTCTAGGAGCCCCACCTCACACCTAGTTTACAAACCAGCTCAGAGTTGGCTACACTCCCTTCACCTGCCCTCAACATTCATTCCCAGTTGGCTGAACTTGCTTCGTCACTGCTGACCTCAAATCCCAGCACCTCACTGTAGCACTTCACCCATACTTCCTGCTCAAGGGTGACCCACCCCACTTGAAGTTTTCCATCAACGAGTAACTATCCCAAGACAACTATTATGTCTGGTCACATGGAACGCTATCCTTTATGAGTCATTCGGCAAAGCAAAGATCCTGTGCAGACTCAGTGACCTTCACGTCATAAAGCCAGCTCCTTTGCTGTTTTGAAAAGAAGTATGACTAAATTTAATCTCAGGACTGCGGCGGAACTCAGTGGTAGATCCTTAACATGCATCCATCCCCAGCACTGAAAAGAAAAGGGAAAGGGGAAAGGGAAGGGAAAGGTCCAAGTGTACAAGGTATGAAGTGAGTGGTGGAGGCAATGATGCCATGTATACAAGTCAAATATGCAGCAAAGTGTTGTTGGACGCTCTCTCAGCTTGCTGCTGCACCAGCAGGATGGCCAGTTTCCAGGCCATTTCGACATGAGTCACCAGAAGCATCCTATCTATGTAAATTTAAGAAAAAGGAGAATCAGAAGTTAAGAATGAGTGTCAAGAGTACTCCAGTTTGAGGGGGGCAAATGATTTATCCACTGAGCAATCTCCCCAGTTCACAAATGGAATTTCCTGTGCAAGAGCTTTAACACTTTTGTTTGACCTCACTTTGGTAAAACAGATATGGGGCAAAATTTAAACTGAGTATGAGGAGAGGAATATGGGACATTTCCCAGCACACCTGTCACAGCCTCTGAGCAGCCATGAATCACAGTGCATTTTGCCACCACCCTTAACCACTCAGCAATGGCAGCAGCACACCCCCTCTGTGACAGGTAAGACAAGTGCAGGTCCGTTATTGATCCTAAGGCAGAGGCAATGTCAAAGGCCTGAGTGCTTAGGTCCTGGGCTGCTTTCTTGCCAGCACTTAGGGCAGGTCTCTTCTGATGGTCTCACCCTTCTCAAGAGCTCCGAGTAAGGATGCAAGGAAAATGAGGCACACCCTCCATCACAGTGTACAGAATGCCACAACCATGTCGGAAAGGCCTCTTCTAGTCATCTTCTGGAATCTTCTCCTACCCATTTTCTTGCTTTTGGGATTACACCAGGGGAAAATATTTTATGTTTCTGTTACCCTTAAGAAAGCCCATTCCAAAATTTAACTCAAAGAGAAAAAGTGTAATTTAACATGGCAACCTATTTTTTTTCACTTAAGTTTTTCGGAGAAAAATAAGCCCAACTATGGAGTAAAAAGATTTGCTTAACAACCTCTCCTTACATAGTGAAAGTTACAACTTCTAGTTCCTTTTAGCACTGTTCTATTAACCAAAGCCCTTCTTTCAATCATCTTTATACTTTCTTCAAACCCTAAGTCTCCCTCCTCACCTACATCATTCTTCAAATGCCTCACTTCCAAAGAAATTTCCTTAAATATCTGGAATTATTCCATGAGGTGAAATCAAAAGGACCAGTCCTCAAGCAGACAGAAGCAGAGGCTGGCAAGTCCTCTGCTATGTGCACCCTGACTCTGCTGCCCTGATCCTTACTGTAAATTACTGGCATCTAATGGAGACACAAGGACATAAGATTCTGGCTTTGTCCCTACTCACACCCTCAACATCCAAACTGAAAAATATAAGTTCCCAGTCCTGACCCAATACAACCACATTGATTGAAGAAAGCCCTCTGGGGACGCAGGTTGAGACCCTCCCTGCTTTTTAAGCCTCCCGTATTAGTATGTGACAGGCATGCAACATGCCAAGAACCTGAGGGAGCTTTGAGAAACAAGCTGTATAGGTGAACTTTGTAATATGAGAATTGTACCTCAATAAGGCTGTTAAAAAAAAAAAACAGAAAAGAAAAAAGTTGAGAAGCTTCAGGGAAGGGAAAATTACAGTTTCATCAAGAGGGATATAAGGATATAGTGAGAAGAGGGGCGATAGCTTGGCAAGAGTCAGGGTGGTGGTGCATGCCTTTAATCATAGCACTCGGGAGGTAGAGGTGAGTAGATTGCTATGAATTCAAGTCCAGCCTACCACTAGAGTGACCTGGAGCAGGGCGTGGTAGCACAAGCCTTTAATCCCAGCACTGGGAGACAGAGGTAGGAGGATCACTGTGAGTTTGAGGCTACCCTGAGACTACACAGAGCAAAACCCAACCTCAAAGAGCCAAAAAAAAAGGAGTAACCTAGAACTACAGAGTGAGTTCCAGGTCAGCCTGGGCTGACCCTACCTCAAAAAAAAAAAAAGAAGAGAGGTTGGCGAGGACAGGGACATAGCTTTCTTTGCAGACCAATTCTGGAGTCTTGCTAGTATAGTGAGACAGAAAAGAGGGGTGGCTGTGTGGGCAAACACCATGAGGCGGTTTAGAAAACAGCAGCTTAAGCAAAGACATGAGAAGGTGTCTGAAAGAACATGGCTCAGGGATGGCATATGCGAGCCCCATGTGGGAAGGCACGTGGGAAGGCTGGATGAGGTCACAACAAAGGGCGGTACAGGAGTGTTTGCAATCTCCCCTGGAGTGAATGCACATGTAACTGAGAAAAGCACATCACAGACTTAAGCACAGCATGTCACCCTTATGCACAAAGTCGAAAACATCAGAACCAAATACTGTTTAAGTTTTTTTTTATTGGGACAAACTATGATTTTCCTTACTGCATCTTCTTCTATTTTCTCTCATCTTTCTCTTCTGAATTCTAGGTGAATATTTGATTTTGATAAAGAAAATACATCCATAAATATATATGCTTTGATAAACCAACTAGAGATACATGCATACAATTTGTTAGTACAGATTTTGCATGCTAAATGGAGGCATCTTGAATTCCTTACTATAGCTCGGCAAAATAGGATGGTGGTCACTCTGGAGATGACTTTCTAATTCCAAATCTTGTTTGTGAACTAAACATCTGGAATTGTGGTAGCTGAACAATTTCCCCTTTTGCATTCTATGTATGCAGTTGCTTGAAGACAAAAAACATTATTGCAGATTAGTTCTCCAGATCCACTGGGCAGGACCCAGCTCACATGCAGCACAGTGAAGGACGTCGCTACCCACAACATGAAAAACGAGCTTAGCTGCTGTGCTGGCACAGGGTGAAAACTGAAAACCAATTCCTCACTCCCTCCCAGCCCGAGGCTGAACCTCCCTTAATATACACAGGGATGATCCCCCACACTAGGCTGGATTGGGGCCTTTCTGGACAGGAAGGAGGATGTGACAGTGAGGAAGGAACTGTCTGTACCTCTTCCACCCAGAATACCTCTTCATCATGAGTTCTCTGGGTGTAGAAGCACAAAGAGGAGCTTCAAGCTTGGGCTGCTGGAGATCTGTGTCCCTGTGTGTCTATATAAATAAAGCCAGCTTCCTCTCCCAACCCTAACCCTGGAAGCCGAGGCTCACTAACATGTTTCTCGTGTTTCTGGTTGACAGTCACAGGGCTTAGGACTGAGGTGGCCTCCAGAACAGAAACCACCACAGCATTCAGGGGAGGCAGAGGTAGGAGGATCACCATGTGTTCAAGGCCAGCCTGAGACTACATAGTAAATTCCAAGTCAACCTGGACTAGAGTGAGACCCTACCTCAAAAAACAAAACAACAACAAAAATACAAACCAAATATGGTCAATTTAATTTCAGTAATTTGGGAAGTTTCAGCAACCAAACAAAATGCCTATCTGCCAGGATTCATTCGTCCTTACAATTCTTTCCATTTGACAGACATGAAAAGTAGGACTTTGACTTAATACTTTAATTTTTGTGGGGTTTTTTGTTTGTTTTGTTTTTGTGGCAAGGTCTCACCCTAGTACAGACTGACCTGAAACTCTGTAACCTAGGCTGGCCTCGAACTCAAAGGGATCCTCCTAACCTCAGCCTCCCAAATGCTGAGTTTAAAGGTGTGTGCTAACACACCCAGCTACCAATTTCTTTTTTACTCTGCATCCACATTTAAGTATTAAATCCACCCCACTGTTAATGGCAGTTCCTTCTGAACAACTACATAAGCATCAGGGATATCACACTGTAATCTCAAAAACCTACAGGATGGAGTCTATCTAGGCAAACTGAGGAAACAAACCCACAAGTTCATTACAGTTGATATTTTGATCCTCTTATTACTTATCTTCATTTTCCATATATATGTGTGTGTGTATAAGCATATTTATTCTTTGGTAGTACTAAAAAATGTCCATTTTTTATTTTTGCATTTTTGAGACAGGGTCTCTCTTGTATCCCACATTGGCCTAGAGTACACTATGTTCCTTGAACTCCTGATCCTTCTGCTTCTACCTTCCAAGTGCTGTGATTACAGGTGTGTATCACCATGCCCAATTTATGCAGCAATGGGGGATTCAAACCCAGGGCTTCATGAATGCTAGGCATTCTCTCTAGAAACTGAGCTATATCCCCAGTCCCCAAAATTTCCATTTGGTGGAGCCAGCACTCTTATAAGGAAACATTCAAGTACTTTGGAAACTAGTGATCTAGTTAAAGCATCTCTCCTCTTCTAAACACAACCTCTGATTATCCTATTCCCACATCTGTGCAGGTAGCGGTTGGACTATTACAGGTGAGTCCAGGAGCCAGGAATTCCATCCTAAGTAATACCAAGAGAAATGAGTGGCTATGTCTGCTGAAAATATACACAAGAGTGTTCACAGCAGCTTTATGCCTAGCAGTCAAACCTAAGAACACTCCAAAGTCCCCACCAGGAAAATGGACAATTGGTACTGTTCACATAATGAATACTAACATTATAAAAACATGTACAAGTGAGAGGCTGGAAACATGGCTTAGTGTTTAAAGACACATGCTTCCCAAGCCACAAGCAACAAGAGGCCTTGGCGTGCACACACACAAAGTAATATTAAAAAACGAAAGTGAACTACTACTATATATATAAAACCAGCAGATTTCAGGGGTACCATGGGGTACTAAAGAAACCAGACACAAACTAGATGTGGTAGCTTAAACTTGTAATCTCAAAAGTCAGGAGGTTAAGGCAGGCAGATCACCATGAGTTCAAGGGCAGCCTGGGCTACAAACTACCAAAAAAGGAAGAAAGAAAATTAAGAAGGAGCTGGGCGTGGTAGCACACGCCTTTAATCCCAGCACTCAGGAGGCAGAGGTAGGAGGATCAACCCTGAGACTACAGAGTGAATTCCAGGTCAGCCTGGACTAGAGCGAGACCCTACCTTGAAAAACCAAAAAAAAGAAAAAGGAAAAGAAAATTAAGAAGGAAATTAAGAGAGGGAGGGAACACTGCAAGACTCTCTATGAAGATCGAGAGCAGACCTAAGCCCAGGATGACTCAGTAAGGAGTGACCAGCACTGCCTATTACATATCTACATGCTAAATGTGGGCCTGAACTCCTCCTATATTTTAAAAATAACTTGAAATGGGGACTGAAGAGATGACTAAAAAATGTTAAAGGTGTTTGCTTGCAAAGCCTAATGACCTGGGTGTGATTTCCCTGTACTCATGTAAAGCCAGATGCACAAAGTAGAACATGTTTCTGAAATTTGTCTGCAGTGGCTAGAGGCCCTGGCATACCCATACTCCCTGTTTCCCTGTCCCTCTCTCTCCTCTTCCTCTCAAAATAAATAAATATTTTTTCAAAAATTTAACTTTAAAAAAAAATTAACTTTAGGGTTGTACATATGGCTCAGAGGTTAAGGAGCTTGACTGCAAAGCCTAATAACCTGAGTTTGATTCCCCAGTTCCCACATAATACCAGCTGCACAAAGTGGCACATGTACCTGGAATCTGTTTGCTGTGGATGAAGGTCCTGGCATTCCCATCCTCTCTGTCTTTCTCTCTTCTATCTCTCTCTGCTTGCAAATAAATAAAAAAAATATATTTAAAATAAAAATAATTAACTTGAAATAGATCAAAGATTGAAATAAACCGGGCGTGGTGGAACACGCCTTTAATCCCAGCACTCAGGAGGCAGAGGTAGGAGGATTGCGTGAGTTCAAGGCCACCCTGAGACTACAGAGTGAATTCCAGGTCAGCCTGGACTAGAACGAGACCCTACCTTGAAAAACCAAAAAAAAAAAAAAAAAGATTGAAATAAATAAAATTATGAAAAGAAAACACAGGTACAGATCTTTGTAGCCTTGAGTTAGGTGATTGTTATAGATATGACACAGAAGGCACAAAAAAAAATTAATGAATTGGGAAGAAGCAGCAGCAAGAATGACCCCTGAACTGACCAAAGCCACACGCCACTCATCCCCACGTCCAGTACCGACGTCCCCCTGCTGCTGCCATGCCCAAAAGAAATGCTGAAGGGGATGCTAAAGGAGACAAGGCCAAGATGAAGGACTAACCAGAGAAGATACGCAAGGTTGTCTGCTAAACCTGCTCCTCCAAAGCCAGAGCCAAAGCCTTTTTAAAGGCCCCCGCAAAGAAGGGAGAGAAGGTACCCAAAGGGAACAAGGGGAAAGCTGATGCTTGAAGGATGGGAATAACCCTGTAGAAAACGGAGATGCCAAAACAGACCAGACACAGAAAGCCGAAGGCTGGAAATGCCAAGTGAGACAACCACACAAGATAAGATGGCTTGCTCAGCTTCTCTTCCCACTTCATGGGCTGACTGGGAAGGTGCCTGACACATGGTTAGATGCTTCTCTATGACTATATGGAATTCTCAGTAGGGTTTTATTTTTAAACACATGCAACTAGAAAATACTAATAACAAAACAAAATTTAACAAATTTTAAAGAACAAGTTTATGTCAGGGATTTCTTTTTTAAACAGTAGCCTGTATCCTGGGATCAACAGTCTGTTTAAACTGCTAACTCTACATGGCTGCAAACAAGGCAAATGAAAAGAGCCTTCCAAATAATAAAATCCAGGTTGTGGTGGAACTCAGCAGTATAGTGATTGCATGGCAGGCTGGGTTCCATCCTGGTGGGGGAGGGGGGTCAAAATTATTGAAAGACTGGCCAATGTGCAGCATTTTAAAGATGGAGGGGCATCTGGCTCTGTGAGGCCAAAAGGAGCTGTCAAGACTATGATTCCTTAAAGAGTTCAGTGAAAGCAGACTACAGTCCAAGGTAACTCAATCACAGCTATGGTGCTCTGCAGAAGGCTCCCCTCCCACCTTCAAACACAATGCTTCTAAACCGGGTGTGGTGGCACAAGCCTTTAATCCTAGCACTCGGGAGGCAGAGGCAGGAGGATTGCAGGGAGTTAGAGGCCAGCCTGAGACTATAGAAATAGAGTGAGTTCCAGGTCAGCTTGAGCTAGATCGAGACCTTACCTCAGAAAAATGAAACAAAGCTGGGCATGGTGGCGCACGCCTTTAATCCCAGCACTTGGGAGGCAGAGGTAGAAGGATTGACGTAAATTCAAGGCCACCCTGAGACTACATAGTGAATTCCAGGTCAGCCTGGACTAGAGCGAGACCCTACCTTGAAAAAACAAAAAACACAGTGCTTCTACAGCTCTCAGGGGTAGGCTACTCCAGGCCTCACTTTAGCCCTGCCTTCTGGACTCATCTGCAGGTAGGTGCCAGCCCAGAGACTGAGAAAGCTCAATGAGGAAACATGTCTGAGCTGGTTGGACAAAGCACCGCTCAGAAGTGGGCAAGTAACAACTTGTGTTCCTTAAGTCCAATTAAAACCACAAAGCCAAGTCCTGCTGGGCATGCTGACACGCGCGCACACACACCCCTATAATCCCAGCACTGACTGAGGCAGAAGGATCAGGGTTCAAGGACAGCTTAGACTACATGAGACCCCGTCACAAAAGAAACATAAAAGTCAAACCCTCTTCAGCGCCTAAGGATCTCCAATGAACAGCTCTTGTGTTGCATGTGTGACTAGCTGAACCTGAGCAGTTTCTGCAAAGCATGCCATGAACTGGGCCTTCATGCTGTCAAGCTGTTCAAGGAACCTCTGGAGCTGCAGGCTTGGTGGAGTTGGTGGAAGGGAGGGGGCTTTTTCCCTGAGGACTGGAAAGAACAACACAGTCCCTCACTTCAGAGTAAGTCTGAGGTCTAGCTGGCTACCCCCAGCATAGTCACACTAGCCTGTGGCCTCCTCCTGTCCAGAAAGATAACTCCAGGGAAAGAAGGGGAACCACTGGAGCAGAGGCAAGGACACATGAAGGAACAAGGCCTCCCAAGCACATCCACAGCCTAAGTGTGCAGATTCCATGAAAGGAGGGTCCAAGAAATGTGGTAAGTGGCTCTCCAATGAGCACCTTGGCCAGCACCTGGAGAAAGAGGAGGGGCCTGGAGAAGGGTGGGAATGCATTCTGGGCAGCTCCCTCTCACCCTAGATTTGGCATCAAATTAGAGTGGATGAGAGGCCTGCAAGTCCATTTATAGGCTTTCCACTGGTCCCTCTGGCATGTCCCGGCTTCAGGTGGCACCCAAGGGGTTGCTCCAACCAAAATCTCAGCCCTCAACCCCACACATTCCAGGTGGCTTCCAGCCAAAGCAGAAGACCTAAGCTCATGTCTCCAGGTGTCCCCAGAGACGTCTGCCATGGAAGGAAGGCCCCAGCTAACAAGAAGAGGTTCCCTGGAAGGCAAAATCTGGCTACAGAGTCTGAAGAGAATGAAAACGAAGTGGAGTGGCTTCCCAAACGAGTTTTAGAGGAGACTGCACACTAGAACTTGCTGAAAGCAAGTTTCCTCTTACAAGTCCTCCAAACAGGAAGGCAAAAGCCCACGTAGGCAAGCTCTGCAGAAAACAGCACAGAGTGCTCACTGAAGCCTGTGGCAGGATCATCAGCATCATGCCCAATGGAGCTGCCATGAGTTCGTCTGTTTATTACTGGTGTTCCTTCTAAGTCATAAAAGTTTTATGGGCTGGTAAAACTTCTGTTCAAACTCTGGAGCTGCAGTGACTAATGATTTCAGTATTTGGCATAAACCATCTCTGTTCCCCAAAACTGGTCAGCCCTTGCCTAGTCACACTCTGACTTCCCAAAGGTCTCTCTGGGTGCTCTGCCCTACTGCTCAACATGCACACACTTCCTTTCACACTCAAGAGCTGCAAATCCTTCAGGAAACATCAGAAACCACCGCTAAAATTCTCCACAACAAATTTAACTCTTTCTTTTTTGAAGTAGGGTCTTGCTCTAGCCCAGGCTGACCTGGAATTCACTGTAGTTTCAGGGTGGCCTCGAACTCACAGTGATCCTCCTCTAACTCTGCCTCCCACATGCACCAACACACCAGGCCTTTTTTTTTATTTCTTTTAGATAGGTTCTTTCTTTTTCAAATATTTGTTTATGAGAGAAAGGCAGACAGAGAGAGAATGGGTGCTGTGCGGGGCCTCTTGCCACTACTCACACACTCCAGACATATGTGCCACTTTGTACATGACTTTACATGGATACTGGGGAATCAAGCCTGGGCCACCATAGCCTTGCAAGCAAGTGCTAAATAATGTTAACATAACCATCACTGTCATAAAAGTTAATTACTGGTTCCCAATTCATTTTTTTAACATATGTACTGTGGGGAGTCCATTTTTGTGGGGTTTTGTTTTGCAAGGTAGGGTCTCGCTCTAGCCCAGGCTGTCCTGGAATTCACTATGTAGTCTCTGGGTGGCCTTGAACTTGAACTCATGACGATTCCTAAAGGTGTGGGCCACCACTCTCTGCCTGGTTTTTTGTGGGGGGGTATAGTAGGGAGGGTGGAGGGGTGTGGGTATGTGTGGGTGGGTGGGTGTCTGAGACTGGGTCTCTCACAGAACCCAGAGCTCAATGAACAGCTAAAATTAGCTATCCAAAGTTCTAAGAAATCTCCTACCTCTGCCTCTCCACCTGGCATTTTTACCTGGATGCTGGGGATTCAAAGTCTGGTTCCCAGGAATGTGCAACAAATACTTTACAGACTGAGCCATCTTCCCAACCACTAGTTTTCAATTCTTAAAATCAACTTAAGAGTCACACAATATAACTGTTATAAATTTTGACAACAGAAATTTGATAATTTCCCCAATTAACTCAGTTGTAAGCCACTGACAGAAAGTAAATTATTTTATAGACAATTCATATTAACTGTTAAATATTATAACAATGTCAAAAATTCATGTTGGGGGCTGGAGAGATAGCTCAGCAGTTAAGGTGCTGCCTGCAAGCTTGACAACCTGAGTTCAATTCCTCAGTACTCATATAAAAACAAATGCACAAAGTGGTACATGCATCTGGAGTTCATTTGGAGCAGCTGGAGGCCCTGGCGTCTCCATTCTCATTCTCTCTCTCTCTCTCTCTCTCTCTCTCTCTCTCTCTCCCCTCTCTCTCTCTCCTCTCTGTTTGTCTCTGCTTACAAATAAATAAATATCTTTTAATTCATGATAGGGGATAGAGAGGTGGCTCATGGATTAAGGTGCTTGCTTGCAAAACCTAATGACCTGGGTTCAATTCCTCAGTATCTACATAAAGCCAGATGCACAAAGGGGCCCATGCATTTGGAGTTCATTTGCAGTGGCTAGAGGCAATGGTGCACCTAATCTCTCTCTCTCTCTCTCTCTCTCTCTGTGTGTGTGTGTGTGTGTGTGTATGTGTGTGTGTTCCTCTCTGCATGCAAATAAATTAAATACATTAAAATTCATGTTATGTGTTGATAAAATGAATAGTGCTTCTAAGAAAAATATTTTTAATCAAAATCAGATTTAAAAAATGGGCTAGGGCTGGAGAGATGGCTCAGCAGTTAAGGCACTTACCTGCAAAACCTAATGACCAGAGTTGAAGTCCCCAGTGCCCACATAAAGCCAGATGCACAAAGTGGCGCAAACATCTGGAGTTTGCAGTGGCTGGAAGCTCTGGCACACGGATTCTCTCTCTGTCACTCTCTGCTTGCAAATAAAGTATTTTTAAAAAGCAGGCTCGTGCGGGGCACGGCAAACACCAGGGAGGCAGAGATTAAGAGGACTGCTAGGAGTTGGAGGCCAGCCTGGAACTACAGAATAAGTTCCGGGTCAGCCTGGGTTAAAGTAAGACCCTGGCTCAGAAAAATTAATTAATAGCTGGAAAGATAGTTCAGGGATTAAAGGTGTTTGCTTGCAAAGCCTGCCAGCCTGGGTTCAATTCCCCAGTACCCACATAAATAAAGCCACAATGGTGCATATGAGTCTGGACTTCTTGCCTATTTTCTTCCTCCCTCCCACTCACATTCTTCTCTCTCTCTCTCTCTCTCTCTCTCTCTCTCTCTCTCTCTCTCTCTCTCTCTCTCTCTCTCTTCTCCCCTACCCTCACTTAAAAATAAAAACCAAAATAAAAAACTTAAATATAACACTACCTTTGGCAAAAGGTTTGAAATGCCGGACATGGTGGCACATGCTTTTAATCCCATCACTTGGGAGGCAGAGGTAAGTGGATCACTGTGAGTTCAAGGCCAGCTTAAGACTACATAGTGAATTCCAGGTCAGTCTAAGCTAGAGACCCTACCTTGAAAAAAAAAGAACACAAAACACACACCTCCCCCCCCCACTCCCCTCCCCCAAAAAAAGGCCTGAAAGTGCCTGAGGATCAGCTCACGAAGAGACACTGTATTCAGGTCAGGTTCTACTCAGTGCTACAGAATGTCACTACGGGATGGTGTGCAGCTAGCTCTGTGCTAGAATTAGAACACTCATCTAGCATGTGTGAGGCCCCTAGGTGGATCTTCAGCATCACGAAAACTTTTTTAACTAAAATAATAAGCACAACTTTACTCTCTCAAATATCATTGAACATAAGACTAGCCGGGCCTGGTGGCCCACGCCTTTAATCCCAGCACTCGGGAGGCAGAGGAAGGAGGATTGCCGTGAGTTCAAGGCCACCCTGAGACTACATAGTGAATTCCAGGTCAGCCTGGGCTAGAGTGAGACCCTACCTCAAAAAAAAAAAAAAAAAAAAAAAAGACTAGAAATTTCCTAATTTTTCTTAATTGTATGTCCCTGATACCAAAGTATTTACTATTATACAAATATTAAAAAACAAAAAGCTAGCCAGGCGTGGTGGTGCACGCCTTTAATCCCACCGCTAGGGAGGCAGAGGTAGGAGGATTGCCATGAGTTCAAGGCCACCCTGAGACTACATAGTGAATTCCAGGTCAGCCTGGGCTAGAGTGAGAGACCCTACCTGGGGGGGGGGGCTGCTCTTCATTTAGGAACATAGGTTAAAATAAACAAACCATGAATACATTAAGCTCAATTGTGTCATCAGAAAATAGCCTGGGCCAAGTAAGTTTTGCTCTGTATATGCATGGATGATGCAATAGCACTATGAGCCACCAATGGGCTAGAAATATTCTTTTAACATTAAAAAATACTTCAAATTAGCGGGGCATGATAGAGCACACCTTAATCAGCACTTGGGGGACAGAGGTAAGAGAATCACTGAGAGTTTGAGGCTAGTCTGGAACTACAGAGTGAGTTCCAGGTCAGTCTGGGTTAAGGCAAGACCCTACCTCAAGGGGGGAAAAAAGGAGAGGAAAAAAAAACCTTAATATTCAAATTTATTTTTTCTAGCTGTTTTGTTTTTTCTTTTTAAAGCTATTTTTGTTTGTGCATATGAATGTGTGTGCACATCCTTTCCCCTTCCTTCCTTCCCTTTCCCCTCCCTCCCTCCCTCCCTCCCTCCCTCCCT
>PVHP010001462.1:0-106619 GCA_004024765.1 Zapus hudsonius | reverse complement strand
GCTAGATGATTGGATATTAAAAATGTGGTACATATACACCATGGAATTCTACTCAGCAATTAGGGAAAATGACATAATGAAATAAAAAGAAAAATGGATGGATTTGGAAGAGATCATACTTAGTGAACTCACACAAGAACAGAGACAAGCGCCGCATATTCTCCCTTATCTGTGGCCCCTAATCAGGTTAAACTGAACTGTAAGTAAATATGACTAGTGATTCAGGTGAAAGGCAAAGGAGACAGAAGGAAATGGGGGCAGGGGTGGAAGCAACAGAGGGGGGAGATGTATATAAAATTCTCCTTTTGTATGGAATAAATTAGGGTTTCTAACTTTATTATTCTTCAGAGTGTCCCAGATTTTTAGCAAAGTAAAATCCATGTGTGGAAATGCTCTGGTGAATCCATTTATCTGTGGAATTAATATAAGCAACTATTTTAATAAAGAGTAACCTATATTTCTAGTACCATCTGACCTGGTCTCCTTTTACATGTAGAAACATGAGAACTTTCTTTTTGTGATAAAAGTAAACTTACATGACAAACAGCCAAATTTATTATCTGAAGTAAAATACAGAGCTGATGATGTGGTCAGGATCTTATGACGCCTCACTGAGGCTGCTAACTGCTGCCAAGCACACCTCTGGGCTTCCTCTGCCTCTCCCTCCTGACCACCTGCCTTCATACAGGCCAGCCCTGTGGAGTGTCCAGCGGGCCACTTGCTTCTTCCCTGTGCCACCCTCATCTCCCCAGAGCTACTTCTGGGAACCTTCCGGTGCTGGGAGAGCTCTGCAGTCTGCATTGGGCTCAGAAGGTATGGGGTTCATTAAGCTTGGGGTGTGTGCAGGGAGGCATGCATCTAGTTCTAGAGATCTCCTGCTTTTCATAGGGAAGAAAATCATTTCACACCCACTCATCAATCCCATAAAGCAATATTTCTTCCTCTGGCAGCTGAGGAATTCAGAAGACTTTACATTCCTTGTAATTTAGGCCTGTTGTCCAAGGTCATGTTGCCCGAAGAGGGAATGGCAGGGACTGGATACCAATTCCTTGGGTTCCAAGTCCAGTCCTCACTCAACTCTCATTCAGGGCAAGGGGCTGTCTCTACCCATCATTGGATGATTTCTTCAGGGTTTGAATCTCCAGAAAACACTTGCCTGACCCTGGTCCAAATGAACTGTGGCACAGAGGCCATTGCACTTGGAGCCTGGTCTTGAACTATCACCCTTTGGCCTGGGGCACTGGCCCTATGCATAGCCACACAGCATGAGCCTGTTCATAACCCTGTGCAGCCTTCTTCACAGCATCAATCGATCCTGACTATAATCAGGTTGCTCCTTGTGCTACTAGAATGCAGCTTCTGCCTCCCTCACAGATTCTGTCAGGACAGAGGCTCCATCTATCTTGATTATTTCTGTGCCCTCAGGGTCGAGCTCTGGACTCAGTAAACATTTGTGATGTGCATGAATGAACATGTGAATGAATGACTGCATTTCCTGTACCTTCTCAACCACTGTCTAGCCTCATTGGCTGAACCAAGCACCCACGTTAGTGCCTCTGCTACCCAAGACCCCAAATACAGCACCCCTTCCAGGTGGCACCTGGACTCACATTCAGCATGAAGGAAAGACAGCCTGAAGCCCTACCACAGAGCATTTCCTCCAGCCCAAGTTCAAAGTGATCCCGACTGTCCTCCCTTATCGCTGGCCTTGCCTCCCCCAACACTAGAGCCCAGGATAGCCCATGTCGAGACCTTTCCAATTAGGTTCATCCTCTGTGGCTCCTTCTAGAATCCAGCATTGTGGTCCACACAAGACAGCCACTTGATAGACGCGGCTGAATAATGAGCTCTTTATGCCTCTCGAGAGGCCCAGTTTCACTCCGTCTCACAGCTCTGAATGGAAAGCACAACTGATTGGTAAATAGGAAAAAGCGCTTCTCCCTTCAGTAATGTGCCCAACCCTGTCTATGTGCAGAAGCGTCAGCCAGCAGTGGAAAACAATGTTTCTTTTTTTTAAAAACAATGTTTCCTAAATGATTATTCCAGAAACAAATGTGATCCTCAGCATTCTATCAGGATGTAACTGAATCATGAAAACCTCTGGAATATTCTCCAAGACCACCCAGGTGTAGGCCGAGTGAACTTTCTATTGGATGAACACCTCCTGAGTTGACTGAGTGCAGCAGGATGGGTTTGGATACAGATGCCTTAGGAGTTAGAGGAGAGTTCAAATTCTACTTCTATTTTTTTCCTAAGTAATTTATCTGGGGCAATCTACTTCTCTGGATTTACTTCATCTATAAACTTATGTATAATGCTTATCTCATAATGTGGTCTCAGGGTTAAATGAGAAATAAAACAGAGCCCCATCACTGTAGGAGGCAGAGAAGGTGGGGCTGCTTGTACCAAAACTGGATGGCTGACGTCTAAAATCTGAACATGTAGACATGAGCTGATGCAGAACGAAGATGGTGGGGTGAGAACTTTGGGGAGGTCATCTCAATGCTATGGTTTTGGGGGAAGGGAAGGAATTGGTTTGGAAAAAAGGAAGTCAGGAGGGAATTTAGTAGGGAATGAGGTTAGGTGGACACAGGCAGGAGCAGGGACAGCTCTCGTTTCAGCGCCAGCTTGGTCTCAGGGGGACATCTTATATTTCCTAGGATGCTATGCAATTACTGGCTTTTGTTGTTGTTGTTAACTTTCTACTGAAGTGGCTATGGACATTCTGCTCAGAAGTTCATGAGAAGAGGCCAAACTAACCTGTGAAGAGATCTCAGACCATAAACACACTCCATCCATCTTGCTCAAGGTCAAGGGATGGAACTTTTGTTAGTGAGGTCAGTGATGGTTACACAGCCCTAAAGTTCCCACTGGAAGGCAAGTTTCATCTTGTTTCTTGTTCTGTGTTCCAAGGTCTCTCTTGCCTGGGGAGAAGAGACTGTTTAAAGTGCGTCTCAAAATGCTTTTCAAAATGTGTCCTCAGACCAGCAGTGTTAGTATCACTGGAGTTCTGTTTGAAATTCTGATTCCAGAGCCTTCCTCAGACCTATTGAGCCAGCGTCTCTGAGGGCAAGACGGAGGAGATTCTTGTGTACAATAATGTTTGGGAAGCCCTGGCTTAAGCCTCACTTGTTACACCTGTGGCTACCCTTCACCACACAATTAAGAGTGCTACACAGGGAACAGAAACGTCGCTCTAAAACACAATTACCCAAGCCTTCGTTTCAAGAGATAGAAGGTTTTCAAAAGATTTTATTTTCACTTGGACCAGGCAGGAATTAAACTATAAATTGAGCATTAGAAATGTAGCTTTAAAAATTATTTCTTCATTTGCAAGCACAGAGAGATAGCAGAGAGAATGGGCATGCCAGGGCTTCCAGCTGCTGCAAAAGATGCAGGTGTCACTCTGTGCATTTGACTTTAGTGGGGACTGGGGGGAATAGGCTTTCCAGGCAAGAGCTTTGAGCGTTAAGCCATCTCTCCAGCCCAGAAAGGTAGCTTTTGAGATTAGAATGACCTGATTATAGACAGGAGACCCTGTATCCCTCTGGCATGAGCTCTGAAGGATTCTGGGGGCAGACACAGAAATGGCTGCAGAATCAGAAGACCATCTCTGAGCTGCATCCTTCTGCCCAAGATGCAAATTTATAAAAGAAAATCTGATTGGTCAAACCAGTTACATGACAAGCCCTAGCTATAGGGAAGCAAGGCACCCTCAGGATGGAGCCTGAGCTCCTGGATGACTTACACCTTGTGAGCTGGCTGGTCCGCAAACACAGTCAGGTGTGGACCCTCGGGTCTGCTCGGATACAGGTGTCAGACCCAAAGCTTGCTGCCTCCCTGGGCCAGCAGGCTGCATATGCCTGCACATCAGGAAAAAAGCAGATGTGTGAGCCTTGAGAGAGATGAAAGGAGCTGTGAACGTTTTCTTAGAGTGGCTGGGGAAGTTCACAAGCAAGGGAAAACAGAGTGGAGACAGGAGTGTGTAGTTGGGAAGGCCACAGAGAATGACCTTAGGTAATGACTTCAAGAAGCCCACTTCCTGGAAGCTGACGTGCCCCTGAGAGGAAAGGAGGGAGGCACAGGCTCAGAGAGGGCAGAATGTGCAGACTTTGGCCTCTGTAGCATGCTCCTGTGGTCTTAACACCCCCAAGGAGAGCACAGCATGGTTTCTGGAGATGATACACAGGTGTGATGGTGGGGTCTGGGCAGGACATTTGGGCACACTGACCTGCACTGTGACAATAAGGACCCGAATGACTGCAATGCTGTTAGGACTCAGGTCTACAGATCATCCCTCACACGGCCCATGTGGGGGCCGGTACATCTCAGGATTTTTAAAAAGCTGTTGAAAATATTAACTTCTAGAGTAAGCAAAATGATCCCAGTTATTGAATTCCAACTAAGGACATTAGAAAAATTTCCAAGTAGGGATGTCACTAGCATATATCATGAGCACCTATAGAGTGACAGACAAAGAGCTAAATATTATCTTTAACAGAGTTTAGGTGACTTGCCCACCAACACACAGATAATATGTAATGGAGGCACATGCCTTTTGAGAGGCATATTTAATTTCATAGCCTATACTAAATATGGTGGTCTTTATCAACATTCAATTTGTTAGCAAATTGAATTATTAAAGTTTCTATAAGATCTTCTCAGAAATACAATATTTTCAGTTGACCTAAAGGAGAATAGTTATTACTACAATGGCATTTGGAATAGGAAAAAGTTGTTTGATGTGATCTCAGCATGTTATGTGCACACATGGAAGCATTGTACTGAACCTCATTAATATCTGAAATAAAAAATTTAAATAAAGTTTTTAGCAAAATATGAATATATGCTGTCATACAAGCGAATGTAAGAGAAGAAACTTGCATTTCTCTGTGATATTTATTTCTTCATTGTTTTTAGGTAGAAAAGACTTCATGTAAGGAGTAGACATTTTATAGAGTGTGTTTCACTGATGGAATGTTCAGAGAGATGATGATTAGAAAGGCGCAATATATACTATTATTTTATATTCTAATTTATTTAGAGGAGGCCAGGCCCAAAGAGATCTTATCAAAAATTATATTCCTAGGATCACCATGAGTTCAAAGTCACCCTGAGACTACATAGTAATTCCAAGTCAGTCTGGGCTGGAGCAAGACTCTATCTTGAAAAAAACAATTATATACCTAAAACATAGTTAGCCAATAATGTCATTAAACACAAGAAACCCTGACTTCTCTAAGAAACCCTGCAAAGTGTCTCTAAGCCAGATAGAGCAGGGCCAATGACTTGGCGTTTATTTCATACTGACCCAAACTAGGCAAAGTGAGAATCCTTCATACACCTCACTGGTTTAGAGACCAAGGTGCTGAGAGCAGAGCTCCTAGTCCAGGGCTTGCCCAGCATGGGTGAGGCCCTGAGTTTAATCCCCGACAGCCTGATAAGTAAGTAAATAAGGCAATATAAATAAAACAGTAAGAGCAAAGTCCTGTGTCCTGATACATTTATCCCCTGGGCCAGCACATCCTGTCACATAGTTAGCAGACAACAGGGGACATTCTGACAGCACTCCAGGAGTGGGGGGGGGGGGCAAAAATACACCACCAAACACACAGTTTAGGAAAGTTCTTTTGAGGTCTGGCTGGGTACTGCCAAGACCACATTCATAAGAAGCCCTATTCCCTCAATGGAGCCTTCCTTTGGCAGGGAATTGAGCTCTGGGGAAAGCTGTCCCCTCCTCTGCCCAGAGGCTGGCCGTCTAAGTTCCAGGCTAGCAATGCTCTGGGAATATGGCATCCCCTGAAAGCCAATCTGACCCATAGAAGCTGGGTCACATCCTAGGGGTCCCCCCTCCACCCACAGGTACTCCTCTGCTCTCTAATGGGACTCCATGTCTCGTATGGCCTCCCAAGCTGCTTAGATTTATTTCCCTGCTCTTGCTAGTGTTTATCATTGTGCTTTCAATTCAGCTGATGCTGAACAAACACTTTGAAGAATGCTAAATACTACAAGTTCTGAAAATGTAACTACTGTTGCTGACCTGAGCTTTGGGGTGCAGAAAAATACCTGCTTTGAAATACCGTCCTATTCAGATTTTGATTGCAGAAACAAGGTGTCTGGCACATTGGTTTAATAAAGATTGATTGATTGAAAATGAATATACGAATGTATATATCAATATTGAACCCATGGCCTTATGGAGGTAAGTGTTTAACCACTGGGCTATAGATCACCAACTCTGAAAGAAAGAGGAAATTCGTGAAAAAAATGCATGTAAGGCATAAGCAGAGAGATAAATTAACAAAAAATTTACCACAAATTTATCAAATCGAAATGAAAAGCGAATAATGAGATGAACATGATGTCTCCATGTCCCACTGAAGTTTGCTGAAAACATATCATTCCACAAGTTGTATGGTGGTGCAGATCTTTAAATCCAGACCTTGGGCGGCAGAGGTAGGAGAATCACTGTGAGTTCGAGGCCAGCCTAGGAATACAGAGTGAGCTCCAGGTCAGCCTGGGCTAGAGTGAGACCCTTCCTCGAAACAAACAAACAAACAAACAAAAATATTCCATCTGCCACTCCAGTATGTTATATTATATTGTGATGTATCATATCATACATGATGGGGAAGGTGCCTTTCAATTTTCTCAAGTTCACGCTTAAATTTATAATTCTCTAAGATGAAGAAGCCTTTGTCGAGGAAAACTTTGTAATAGAATTTAACCATAAATATACACTTGAATTCCCTCCCCCGCTTCTAAATTGCACGGGGTCAGGTTACTTTCTAAAGTCTGGGTTTTCTTTAGTGAGGAAGATGTGCGGCAAATGAGGAATAAAACGGTAAAGTCAGACCTCCTTGTCTGGAGCGTGGCCTCTGCTTTTTAATAGGCCTCTTTTTCATTTGGTTTGAGATAAAGTGGGACCAATTATTTTGGAATTCTTTAAAGGAAAAGATATCCATAAATTACATTGCAGGCCTCTCCTGATTTCCCAGAGAAATTAAATTCTTACCTTAAATGACTTAAACCACATGCACAGAGCCAGACAAAACTCTCTTCTATAAGGTTACAAAAGCCGGATACAGCAGCGTGCAATTTCAGAGCTAAAAAGAGAAATAGAAATAGATATAAACATACACCCCACCAGCAAAATTCAATAGTAAGATCAAAGCTAAACTTCCTCCTTCACAAAGTTCCCCTTACTTGAGATTTTTTTTTTCCCCTCTTCTTCACCATAATCTGAGCCTCAGAAACTTTGGTTCCTATTCAGCCTCAAGATCAAACAGCTCGCACACATCTGCTGGGGTAGGGGTTTCTTTCTTTCTTTCTTTTTTTGTATTCAATAATTGGTCGGGTGAGAGGAGAAGAGGAGATTGCACATCAACATAAAGACAATAGCAAAACACATCACCACAATCCTCCTGGCCACACAAATGAGGGGCTGATGGGAGATGCCTGCCAGGGAAGGTACAAATGTTTGTAAAAGGTAATACCAACATGCTCCAAGGAAAGTTTTCTCATATTGCTTGCATTGAACGTTATCCGGTTTTTTTTTAATTTTAAAAAATTATCATTTTATTTCATCTCTTGCCAAATGGAATCCTGCCCCTGACCTGTTTTAGAGCAGGGCAAGCAAAGGCTTGGGCAGGGGCTTTGTGACTGGGCCTGCAGCTAGGTAGGCACATATGCCATTGTCCCTAGTGAGCAGTGGCCTTGAGGAAACTAGAGAAGCATGTGGAGAATGGCCCAGGGGAGGGACTAGTGGTACTAGAAAAATGCAGGAATGCTCACATTCAGGGTGGAGAGGGCAAGATGGGAGACACCCAGGATCAGTGAAGATCCTGGCGGTAGATCCTGATGGAGATTAACACCACCATGTCTTACAATTGTGAGTTTATTCTTCAGTTCATCTTTTCTTCCATCCCCCACACTCCCTTCCTTCCCCATTCCAGACTCTTCTAACTGGTAACATTTGAGGCATTTCGATGACCTTGGTCACAAATGGCGGAGATGAAGGACAGCCCTCTTAATCTAGGGGCGCATATGCTTTGGTGCCTGTGACTCTCTTGCTGCCCGTCCAAGGGTGAGCCCCATTGGTCATGTGAAGGGATGCTAAGCTACTGGAACCAAGAACTCCCAAATCTCAGTGGCTCCATGCTCCCCCCACCCCCCAAAAAAAGTTTGTTTCTTGCTTAGGCAAACCCCGTGCACATCACTATCTCTCCTGGGTGACTACATGCTGCCCTAGAGGAAGCCATTAGCTTGCAGTGTGACCCTGGGCAAGTAACTTCCCTCTGTGGGCTTTAGATTCTTTATATACAAGACAGGGCTAATAGCTCTTGGCCTGCCTACTTACCTTATTGTGGTTTTAAATATTTAAAAAACAATAATTACAATTATAAAAGCCATTAACATGCAATAACTTCTTAGTTCTGGAAGACACTACCGTGTGTGTTTTATGAGCATTATTTCATTTAATCCTTCCAACACTGTGAGAGAGTTCGAGCACTGTTACTCTAATGCTGACATGGGAGGGGATTCACATTCATAGAACGTATCAGGCATGCTCTCCCTTCGGCCTTGTCCTCTCTGGTCGCCTTCAGTTTACAGCCCCTTCATTCTGGTACCTTAGGGAGAATGCTCTTGTTGCCTCTCCCTATCCGGACATCACTGCGACCCCCATCCTTCATTACCTTTTGGCCCTTTTCTTTGAACTTCAAAATATTTTAACCATATTGTAAATTTATATGAGGTTGGCAATCAATAGTCACAGGTCCTAGATTCTCAGATTGAACTAATAGCATATTGAAGATAATTTGCCTAACATGGTTGCATCTGCATTAACAACTCTACATAGCATTGACATCGTGCTAATTAGAGAAGCTCATCTCGAGATGATTTGAGGTGTATGAGAGCATTGTATTGATTTTATGCACGTAACAGGCTACTTCTTAGAAGGGACAGATTGTAGTGTCCTGGGTTACAGGGCTCCTGGATCCCAGCCAGGTGTCATGATCGCAGAGGGAGGATTGTTTTTGGTCTCCCTAGACTCTGAGCTGCATGAAAGCAGAGACTTAGCTTAAAGCGCTCAATGCTAGCTTCCAGTGCCCCAGATAGGGCTTAGCACATAGTAGATGCTCAGGAAATATTTATTGAGACAGTGTGTCCTAACCCTTATGCTGCAAATCACTATAGGAAAATGGTCCAGTTCTTTTTCTGTAGAGGACTTGTATAAAAACCACAGCTGCAATGCAGAGTCTAAAACATTGATGCTCTCTCAGCTTAGGGTGAAGAAATCTACCAGCTGCAACCTGTCAGCTCTCTCCTGGTGAAAGGCTAGAGGGGGCGCATGCTCCCTGACAGCGAGTTCACAGGCATCTGGGTCGCCTGGCCAAGCCTTAATCAAGTCATCATATCTAGCTAGTGTCTCCTGGATCCTGTCACTTCTGAATGAGAAAAAATTTGCAGACAAATTTCTACCAGCAGGAAGTTAGTGCTCTCCTGCAAGGCAGCCTGAAAACACCTGTGACGTCAGCAGCCCCCTCCCTTTTGCTCCTGCTGGGATCCACTCTAAGCCTGGGCTCTCAGAGAGGGGGATTCTCTGTTCATCTTCTTGCAGCCCACCTGCCCCTCTGATGTCCTGCCAGGACACCAGAACGTCACCAGGCTGCCTCCGCAGATGAGCCCTAAGTCCCCATCCAAGCTGGCCAAGCTCCCTAATGGGCTTTGCTGACCTGTTCTGGTCAGAGAAGATGCTGCCTCAAAACCAAGAATCCTATTGTCACCAGTCAACCCTGGCCTCTCCTTGTCCCCAGTCAAAGGAATATATGATTGAGTTCCAGGACAAACAGTTCATTACAACTCATACTAGCCCTGGTTTAAAGGAAGGACTGAGGCGGCTTCAATATATGCCAAACAAACCCTTTTTATTTTGTAGCAAACACTGAGAGAAGCAAAATGCACTTTTCTCCCTTCTTCAGAAAGATTTTTTTTTTTTTGCCCCTAGGAGAGACAGTTGTGCTGGAGAAAAAGAATTGAGAGGGTAAAGATATTGGCAGGGCTTAATGCTGTAAATCTGATTAATTTACCTTGTGACACTCTTTACAAAAAAGTGAAGGGTCAGAGTCTTGCCTGTGAACTGACCTTTCACCTATAGCCAAGGCGGTGACAATGCGGGCCTGAGCCCCTTTCACAGCTACCTGCTGCTTCCTACAATGAGATTGGACACAGTGTTCAACATGATGGAGAATCCCTCCAGAGCCCAGTCCTTTGTTCTCTTTGTCTGGAGAGTGGGAAGCATCCAGCCAGCATCTTCACCTTCTAGTGTTCCGATTGGACCAGACAAGAGCTGGTACCTCGGGGACATGAAGGAAACCCCAACAGAGAGGTCTCCTGATGAAGCAACCTGGGTACATATTTAGCATCATAGAGACTTTCCAAAGGTGATTAAGTCTTTGTCATTGCCCAAGGGAAAATAGGAGCCATGCATCCTAACATAGGATCTAGTCATTGCCTAACAACAGGAGAGCCTAGGACAGCAAATTATCCAAAGGAAGTGTGTATGAAAGAGAGCCTAGGGGGCTGGGGAGATGCCTCAGTGGATAAAGCACTCGCTGCATAGATGTGAATACCTCAGTTCTGATCCCCAGCACCCCTGTAAAGCCAGATGCTGTAGTGAATGCCCACCAGAAGCTCACAGGGGAGTTGGCCTGGCCAACAGAATGGTAAACAAGGGAGACTCCACCTAGGATGAGGTGGATGGCCAGGGCTGACATCAGCAGTTCTTCTCTGACCTTCTTGTGTATCATGGCACAGGCACACACCCCCACACACACATTAGCACACACATGCACACATACACCAACACAAAGAAAGAATGAAAGAGAGAGGGAGGGATGGGGAAGGGAAGGGAAGAAATGGGGAAGGGAAGGGAAGGGAAGGGAAGGGAAGGGAAGGCAAGGGAAGGCAAGGGAAGGCAAGGGAAGGCAAGGGAAGACAAGGGAGTCTAGCATTCCCAGATTGGGAAGCACAGACAGACGTGCACGTCCATCTCTTGTTCTGGTTTTGTTTTGAGACAGGGTCTCATTGTAGACCAGGCTGGCTTTGAACTCCTGATCCTTTTGCCTCAGCCTCCCCAGTGAGTGCTAATGATGACAGATGTAAATCTGCTCACCTGCCGGCATCTCTTAATTTAGCTCAGGGCACCAAAGGGATGGTGAATGAGATGACCCTTCCACTTCCACTCACATGAGCACTAGAAATAAAACCTCTCAGAATAAGCCAAGTTTCACACAGCATCACTAGTTTATCCCAAGCCCCCCAGCCATGCTCACGCTGTGTGGGAACATGAAGTTCCACGTAGGATACTTCCAGAGAGTTCTCTGTTCTTGTGCATTGCCACACTGAGCTTCCAGCAATGCTTGCAGCTTTCTGGGTTTGTATTTCATCTCAGTCTTTGCAGGATGTTTAATAGAGGGGAACATCTGGCAGAATGGCACAATAAAATGGGAACCAGACGCTCAGCCAAGCATCACAGAGAGCTGTTTATCCGTGGAATTAACCTTTTGTTCAACATTTGTTTTGTGATGGGTTGCGCTGTGTTTTAAATTCCCATTGCTCGACATCTCGTTAAGAGGCAATCAGATTTGCTGAGTCAATGCTTCACACGCCTGGCAGAGGTGGCTGTGAGCAACTGGCAGTCAGGGAGGCGTGCAAAGTCTCCCTTGGGCAGTCACACTTTGCTTCTGGTAGATTTATGACAGTGGCAGATGGGCCCAGGTGGACTCATGAGACTCTCAGGCAGACCTAACTCTTGTGCCCACTGAAATTGTGTCTAGACAGGGGGCTAGGCACACTCACCTTCTAAATTCTCTTTGAAACAGTTCAAAGTGTGACAGGAATTTATTGCCGCAGGAAGATCTCGAGCATGCAGGCAGGACACCAAGAATTGCTCAAGAAGAAAGGGGATATTGCTGAAGACCTCACATGCTGGGGCTACAGGAACTGAGATGCCCCTCCCTGTTGACTGGCTGTCAGGATTCTGGAACAAGCTATGCAGCCTTTGGGAGGAGAAGTCATCAGCAGTGTTAACCAGCAATGCTGGCCAGTCAGGCCAAGTGTACCAACTGGTGCAATGGTGGCATGTATGTTATGGGGGAAACCAACTGCTCTCTGATTGGATTTGAGGTCCTCTCTGCAAGAGGGAATTTATGCCTGATCCTGAAAACTTAATCAAAAGCCTATGACTGGGGAGATCATAAACCCTAGGGGGGAAGTGGCCACTATTGTCTGGCTAAATGGATATATTATGTCCACCAAATTGCCTCTGAATACTTATAACTATACCCATGCATTAATGCTATTCTCACTTTTGGCTAGACGGAAATGAACTCTGGGGTAACTCAAACTGGCCACAATGCTGAGAAGAAGTGACAGTGGAGTGTTCAGCACTAAGTGAGACATCTCTATCACACTCTCCAAGGCTCATGGAAGAGGTGGAGGAAAGAATGTAATCACCAAAGGAAGGGAAAGACTGCTTACAGTGCTATCTTCCAGACACAAGGTAGCCTTGATAGTCATGACGTCACAGTGGCTGTCACTACCAAGACAAGACCTACACAAGGGAGAAGAGTGATGTCATCAAAATAGAAGAGAAACTAGCTGGAAAGAAGAGATTCAGTGGAGGTGGGACTTGAGAGAGGGGAAAGGGGGAATGGTGGGAGGGCATTGTGATCATGGAGTATATCTGCACTTATGGAAGTTGTTAATAAACAGTTTAAAACAGGAGAGAAGGAAAAAATGGAATAATGGAAGGGAGGGAAAAAAGGAGGGAAGAAGGAAGAGGCACATGCCAAATGAGCTCAGACTCATTCTGCCATATCCATCTGGTCTCTCAAGTGGTGACTAGCGTTCCATTTGAAGAACTCTTAGGGTCAGGCAGGTTACCCACCATGATTCAGCTTTGAGAAGGAACATCATAGCCAGCCTCGAGGGATCTCCTAGAGATCAGCTGGTGCTCGACACAGCCCTAGAAGAGGTGATGGTGACTGGTGGTGGTGTTTATTTGGTTAGGTTGACACATGGAAGCTTGAGATAGGAAATAGGCTTAAGCTGCTGTTGTCTGGCTAAATACATATATTAATCCCACCAACTTGCCTTATAAGCACTTCAAAAAAAAAAGAGCATACCCATATAATGCTCTTCTCACTTTTGGTTAGAGAGCTTCTCTTTTTCAGATGGCGGTGACCAATGGGATAACTCAAAAGACACCATAGTGCTGAGAAGAAGTGACAGTGAAGTGATCAGCACTGGACATCTCTATCACACCTCCTGAGGCTCAGGGTCTATTGTGGAAGAGGTGGTGGAAAGATTGTAAGAGCCAAAGGAAGGGTAGGACTGTTTACAACGAAAACTTCCAGATACAAAATGGCCTTCATATTCATAACTTCACAACACCTGATAATACCTACACATAATGGGAGGAAAAGATGATGACATCGAAACAAAACAGAGACTAATTGAGAAGGGGAAGAGATATGGGGAAGGGTATGGAGGGAATCATAATGGTTTATGGTCTATAATTATGGAAGCTATCAATAAAAAGTTTAAAAAAAAAGAAAATGGGTTTAAGTTCAACAGCTGTGGTTGAAGGAGAAACATTGGGCCAGGAACCCCGGTTGTGGTACATGGCTTCCGTCTTCTCTGTCAATAATCCAGCTCCCCTCAGCTGACCCAACCAAGGCATTGAGATTGAAACCAACTAATCTGTTCCAAAGCCAAGTTGGTGAAGGGACTGAAAGGAGAGAATTGACAGAGTTACTCAGAGATATTGATGGCACTGGGACAAAAACCTAGTCCACCGTCTTCAGTGGGATGCTTTCCCTCACACCCTCAGGTGAGCTAAACTCCTGTGCATCACCACCTCCTGATCCTACAAAAGAGGAATGCAGGTTGACTCAACTGTAGGAGAAGCAGAAGGAAGCAGGCTTGAGGCTGTGGGCCTTCCCATGGCAAGCACCCGTTTTCAGGCTGTGTGTGGCTGAGACGCCCTGAAGCCTTCCGTAGCCCCAGATTCAAATAGCCAGACTTCATCTGAGTACCATATGTCTGGCATCTTAGAGATTTCAGTTAGCATTGAAAATATAAACAGTATAATGAGGGGGAAGCTGAATTCATTTACCCATTCAAGGCTTATTAAAGGGTTTACTTTTGATTTATGGATTTTTTAAAATAAAGTAAAAGAGAACAACAAAACAGTAAGTTATATGTTCTTCAAGAGGCTGATAGCTTGATGCTGGTCTTCGGTCCATTTAAAATAGGATAGCCTTGGCCTGTTTGAAGATATACATCAGCAAAGAAATTAGTGAGAGAACATGCTATGTGAACAGATGAGCAAAACATTGCTTTGGAAGACCATCCAGTCTTGCAATTTAATCCCAACTGAGGGGTCCTGATTTGACAATTTGGTGGGGAATATGACAAAAACCCAAATAACAGCATTTTTCAAAAGTTGCAGAAAGGATTGTTGCAATGGCCCAGTGAAGCCATCCTGGAATGTCAGAGAGCCCGAATTTATCACTCATGAAGTTCGGGTAATAGAAAGGGCAGTCTGAGCTCCGAGAACATTCTGGAAGGGTGTGTGAGGGTGAGGAAAGGGAAGGCTCTTTGGTGAACTCAGTGAGGTAGTCAGTGGTGAGGGGAAGCAGGCCAGAGAGTGTTAGCTGGTTCCTATGATGTGGCTACAGGGCCGAGAGGAAATGGCTCTCCCAACCTGCTATTACAGTGCTGCGGTCAGACCCATCGTGACAGCCCAGAGTTGGCAGAGAGCATGGAAGCTGGCTGACCCTGGCCATTGGCACCACTGAGAATACACAGTTCTTTCAAACCCTGGATCCAGGACCCACCACTACAAACTCATCCGAGCAGCCTGATTATTCTTACGTGCTTTTCCGACTAGAGTGCTGACTTGGTATGTTTTTGTCTGAGGCTAGAAAGGTACTTAACATCTTCTTTCAGAAGCTTGCATGCAGTGAAACTTTGCTTTTGTGCTTGTTCAGGCTTGACAAGTGAATACACCCATGTGTCCTACACCCAATCAGAAACACTGCTGAAATTTCCTTCATGCTCCTCCCCAGTCAGTGCTCCTCTGAACGCACACAATACATCAACCACCAGCCTGACATGAGAGCCCCAGGTTGGATTTGTACTCTACAACTTCTTGTAAATGTAAGGATGCAGTGTGTCCTTTTCCCTGTCTGGCTTTCTCCTCTCAGTGTGATTTTGAGTCTTATGTATGTGATTGAAAACATCAGTAGCACATTTATCTTTTCTTTGTTCTCTCTGAGTATTATTTCACTGCATGGATATACCATAGGACATCTGAGATGTATCCAGTTAATGCCATTATGTGCTATGAAAATTCCTGTAGACATCATTGTGAAGACTTCATTCTTCCAAGGTAAACACCTAGTGGAAGTAGAATAGAAAAACAAGAATATATTCATGATAATCCTCTTTAAATCATCATCTGCTTTGCAACTTTTGAATAGAGATATTTGATGTATCTTCTAATAACTTCAAGCCCTAGGTCATTTGCACTTGTAGCTGTAAGTAACAGAAAGTCCAGCTGAAACTAATTTAACCAATAAAGAGGCATTGGCTCATGGACCTGAAGCATATCCAGAGGCAGAGGCTGGGGACCAAACAAGAAATGACCAGGTTCGTGCTCCACCTCATTAGGAGCCTCTTGGCCTATGATGGTTTCACCCTTACTTTAAAAATAAAAAGCCAACATCCCACCTCTAACTTCCACACATGAAAAACGGACACTCATTTCAGTGGTACTTTCTTAAGAATGATGAATCTTTTTTCAAGAAGTTTCTGGAAAACCTTTCTTCGTGGCTCATTAGGTTGCACTAAATTACATGCCCTTTCCCAAGCAATTTTTGTGGGAAGGACAATGCCCTGAGATTACTGGCATAGGCCTGGGTGCCTAGGCCAATCAAGGATCTATCATACTTACTAGTTCTACTAACAAGGTCAGGATAGAGCCAGTTTCCCCTAAAGCATGTGACTGTGTGGAGATGGAGTTAGCACTTCCTTCAGTGTGGGGAGGGACTGATATTTGATAAGCAACCAGTCCTGGGAGTTCTTCTGACAGGTAGAGAAATTTACCACATGGTCCTTATAGACCTGGGAAAACCCAGAGGATAGAATCAATGACAATTTGGGAAGTGTGACAAGTTAAATACAATCATAAAATTTTTGCATTTTTCCCATCCAACAGTAGAGTCCATTTCCACTTCCCTTGAGCCTGAGCAGGCCTTATTCAGACTCACAGAATGTTGCATGTGCTCTACAATATAGGCTCTAAGAAGTCTTGAAGCATCTTCCCCTTCAGGTATATAATACTCTTGCAATTCAACAATAAAGCAGCCTTAAATACTCACCCACCATGACTCAGGGAACTGAGCGGAAGAGGGGGTGGAAAGATTGTAAGAGCCATGGTGGGAGAGAATATCCAGAGACATTGTCCCCCTCAGCAACAACACACAAATGGGAGGGACCTGGCTGCCTCCTGTGCTATCCATAACCCCCTACCCCATGGATTGATCCAGTATGCCCACCGAGGAGGATACCCAGTGGATTTGGGACAGGAAATGGGGATACTAACATAATATTTGCTAATACAATGTATCTAATTTTGGACAATAAAGATTTAAAAAATACTCTTGTAATACTTTCATTATCATATCAGGAAACCATCTAGGAGACTTAAGGATGAAAGATCACATAGAGAGGAGTCCCAGTGCACAGCTAGGACCAAATATATCATCTATCTTAGTTCCTCTAGTTCCAGTCAAGCTGACAAATGGCTGAGGCCAACGACTCAGGCAAGGCCAGCAGAAGAACTGCTCAGCTGAGCACAGCCAACCAAGATAGCTGTAAAGGAACAGAAAGTCATTGTTGTTTTAAACACTAGGTTTGGAATTATAGTTGAGTGAATAGGGAAGAGATTTTTAAAGTTCATCTAGTCGCTTCATGAAGTGATTGAACACCTTGAACACCGAGCCCATCATTCATACTCACTACCTGCTGCCTATTCCATTTTCTTGAGACCTCTACTAGAATGTTTTCCAACTCCAAACAATGATTCGGCTTCAAGATGCTTCCATTCCTTGGATCTGATCACTGGGGTGCACTCTGGGATTCAAGTCCCACAAACATACAGAAGCCCCTCAGTTACCTGGGGTCACTCTCAGCTGTCCCAGAAATCAGCCTTCCCCAGGTTTACTATTACTGAAGGAATAAAAGATGGAAGATCTAGAGGGCCAGAGAAGTTAGGGGGGGGGACCATCTCAATGAGCAGATGATGTTGTAGGGGAATCTTGAAACCCCAGGCTCATGCCCAGAACTTCCTCCTAGCAGGGCTGGACCAGACCTGGGGATCACCAGCCAGAATGGTCAGTGTAGAAGATGGCTTCAGAAGAAGACAGCTTTCTGAACTGTTAGAATGTAGATGGGGCCTGAAAGAGAATGAACAGAGTATTTGAGGAGGCAAGGGCTCAGGGACTGGTTCAGTGTGTGTGTGTGTGTGTGTGTGTGTGTGTGTGTGTGTAGACCATTGAGGGGAAATAGGATGTAGTGGGCCAAAAATTAGACAAAGAATGTTCAGAGCAGAGGAATAAACAAGTAAAGGAAGCAGAACTTGGTCTTGGACTCAAAGGAATAAAGCCTGTAAGAAAGCAAAGCAGGTACTTGCTGGCTGTTGCATGATGGTCTGTGGGGGAAGTCAAAGCCAGTGTTTGACTGACATGACCTGAGGATTCTGTGCCCTATAGGGGCAGGAGACAGGCTCAGCCTCCTTGCCCTCCTACAGGGACTCCAAGGCCACTTTGAGCCAAGCCTCTTGTCTCCTGGGAGAGGAGAGGACTGAGGAGGATGGGTGTCTAGTCACCAGACGTTCAGGAGCTTGGAGCACATTTCATTCTTCTCACACTGAAGCACACTTGAGCCCAGGGCCTGAAGGAGGGCTTGATAAACATTTGTCACAAGAGATTTGCTCTGCAGTCAAACAGAAACTGCACGTCGACACTCTTAGACGGGGTTACCTCAAGCTGCTCCTTCTCAAGCCCTTCACGTTCTCACTGATGTCTGGCATCTAGCCTCCCGCCTCTACTTCTGTGGGCCTCAGCTACTAAGGGGGATTCCTGGGATCCTCTGTCAGACCAGCGTGTGGAGGGTAGCTCTTGTTGAGGACCCAGTGTGTTGTAGACTTGGAAGGTGGCTCTAGGGCCTGATACCTAGAGAAGTGCCCTACTTTAAGGCTTCCAACTCACGAGACAAGGGCAACACGGGCTCCACAGGAGGAGGAAGATAGAAAGGAATAATGGTTTTGGACCTGCCTGCAGATAGGTAGGAGACCAGCCAGGGGCAACTGAGCCCTGCAACTAATTCCCATCTTCCTTCTCTTTCCCAGCCTTTTGCACAGAAAAGCTTTGTCTCTCTTTTCCTCCTTAGTAGATCCTGTTATCACCAACTATTCACCACATGACCCCTTTTCTGTGTGTTCTCTTGACAGCTTACCTTCTGTTATAAATTACTGTCTTCACATCTCTGAAAATGGGAAAATAAATTGACAGCCAAGTCCAGTCTGGATGTGACCTCCTTCCTGCTTTAGAAACTACACCAAGATATCACCATGACTCTGAAGAGGAGTGTTCTTCTTCACATTCAGGTTAAAACCTAATGAGCCAGATAAAGTTAAGTCAGATCTCTCAGATCTGTGTGTGCAGAGGTAAGTGGGAGCCACAAGGGTGAAAAGCCCTTATGAAGTCAGTGTTATAGCTGTTTGTCTAAAAAAAACTGTCAATTCCTCTAACAGAGATAGAATATATAGAAAGCAAACTTTTTGCTTATAATGAAACCTTTTGTCTTTCTTATTAAAAAAAAAAAAAGACAGGAGTTCAGACTCCTGGTCTCAAGTGATTCTGCTGCATCAGCTTTCCAAGCATCGGTACTGTACTCACTACTCCTGGCGCAAATCCTGAAAAGTTAAGACTAGCCTGTCACTTGGTGGTGGGGGTGGGGAGAAAGGATACAGTAGAAGTTGAAGTTATGGCATCAGAATTTGATAGCAATTTTCAAACAGAAAATCTTCCTCTAGGGAACCACAATTTTTAAGATGGAGAAGCATAAGTGATAAATCCAGAATCCAAAGTATTTATTTTCTTGCTTTTCACCCCACAGAATTACAAGTCTTTTGATCAAAAGGTGAAATCCAATTCGTTGGTCTCCAGCAAATAAAGAAGAGGGGACAGGGGTGGGGAGAGCAGGGGGGCATGGAGGGCTAAGTATCCTCTCCATGCCAGGAAGTCAGCTGTAAGATCACAGCATCTAACTTTTTTCCCTGCTCTGTAAACATGGCGATGTAATAAGGGTCAGATCAGCCAAGTGTCCCAAGGTGGTGGTACAGAAGTACACAGGAACGACCAGAGAGAAAGGCCCTTGGAGGTGTTCCTTCTCTTATCTTGATGGTGGTGCCCTTTGTGTAACCCTCAAAGCCTTGTGTCAGAGGCAGGCAAAGTTTGCAAGGACTGTCTCCAGGCTGTGGCCCTTGCAAGTGCTTTTGCAAAGATTAGGTTGTTTGATAGACTGATAACCTTGGAGGTAGAAGGAACTTTAGAGTCTCTCTCTCTCTCTCTCTCTCTCTCTCTCTCTCTCTCTCTCTCTCTCTCTCTCTCTCTCTCTCTCTCTCTCTCTCTCTCTCTCTCTGAGAAAGCTGTAGATCAGGGAAGAACCATGGATCATCCAGAGGTGGAATCATCCACCCCCGGTGAAGAGAGCACTGGAGCTCCAGCCATTACCTTGCACAGTCTCACACACACAAAGGCGAGCTGGCTTCTGGAAGGTTCTCAGAGCTTTCCTTCCATCCCAGGCCACATGCTTTGTTCCTGCGTCCACTTTCAACTCCAGCTGCTTTACCACAGCCAGTAGCATGAGAACTGGGAGACACCGGGCACATGGTGACTTCTACAGAAGGGTCCATTCATGGAAGCCAGGCCCCTCCAGCACCTAGTTAAAAATAATAAATAATCAAAAATGAAACAGTTTTTAAGCAACACTAGCTTCAAAATAACCTGAGACTTTTGCTAAAATGCTGTTCCCTGGGCCATGTCAGAGAACAGAATAGAAAGCCTCATTTTAAAAAAGCCTTCTAAGCTATGTGAGGCTGAAACAGATAAATTGGCGGACCCTTGGGGAGAAAAGAATAGGAAAGAATTACAAATGTAGTTATTCACAAAGTTGGCAAATGCCATAAAAATCTTAAAAACTTAAAAACAGTATTTGAAGGGTTGGGGAGATGGCCCTGCATTAAAGGAACTGGCTTGCAAATCTTACAGGTCCACGTAAAGTTGCTGTAAATATGTACACAACACACACACACACACACACACACACACACACACACACACACACAAAACACACACACACACACGGGTGTGCACACAAATAAACACAGCATTTTAATAATAAATTGCTTAATGTATCTCTGTAATACTTGTTAGCTTACATTTTTACTCCTTTTGGTGGATTCTTAAGATGGCAGTGATTTTGTTATTTTATTTGCAACAGAGCTAATACAAAGATAATCTATTCATTCCTTTAGCAGGGTTGGGTGGAATATTTTTATTGGAATTTGGACTGCATGAGACACTAGATTAACCATTTTTTTATAGTTTCCCAAGTCTGTTTATAAACACAGGAATAAGGGTGAATTCCATTTCACACAAGTCCCATTTGAAGATTTAAATAAAAACACATAGTATATTTGTAATTTAGATAACATTTTATTAACAACAGTCCTGCAGAACTTTCCTTTAGCCAGACAGAGTATGGACTCTTACTTCCAACTCTATACAAATGTTGGGGTGCTTAGATGCATCTTCTACAGGCTAGGTTGGAGCTCCAACCCTTGCAAACTTTGTTCACCCTCCCTTCCCTGCAGAACCCTAGGGTCTAATTGAATTCTTTTTTTAGGAGGCACTCTGGGGATTAGGCAGGGTTATACCACTGAGCTATACCCCAGCCCTTGGTTGTTTAGGGTTACACTGTGTATGTCAGGTTGGTCTTGAACTTTCTGTGTAGCCTAGTATGGCCTAGAACTCAAGATTTCCCAACTCTTGAGTGCTGGGATTCCAAGTGTGCATTACATTTCCTGGCACTGGGTCATGATGGCAGGCAGTAAGGAAGCCATTGATTGGTACATTGGAAAAATTGGAAACACATTTATACAGACATATTTCACACTAAGTCCTAACTAAAGTGTCTCCAATTTATGGTCCCTTGACTCGAGTGCACAGTAGCTCTGGGGAGACTAACTCCATTTAGCTCTGGGGAGGTTGCGCAGAAGAGAAGAGCAGAAATCAACAACATTAACCCGTGGAGGTAAGTGCCTGATAGTCACAAAGTTCATGAAGACAAAGGGCTGTGAGCACACTTGGAAGCTGACGTCTCATCGCCTGCCTCCCGGTGAAGTCTGCCTGCATCTGAAGCACAGCCTGCCCACACAGCCCACCTGTGTGAGAGGCATTTAGCAAGTTTAGCCAGTGAGTTAAATGGAGGGAGAAGGAACCCCCTTGACCCCACAATAGTTTATTTTCCTCTCCATGGAATAACCTCAATAAACTCCAGGCAGGAGCTCAGCTGTAGAACAAAACCTTGATGAGTTCAATTACAAAGGATTACTCAGAGTCCTGCTTAAAATCTTTTGGCCTTGGGTTGTGTTCCCTGGGTTTGAATTACTCCACCGTCGTTTGTCATCCTGCCGACATTCTTGGAAAGCAGGTAGGTGGCAAGGATTATTCTTTATGGTCTTCAAACTCTGGCTTGAATAGGGCCAAATTCTGGCAAATGAAATATAATTAGCAAGTTTTATAAGAAAAAAAGAGACCAAACACTGAACTCTTCCCCTTCCCCATTTTTTTGTAAGCTGCCTCCCTAAATAGAATCTGATAGTTTTATGATTGGGGTGTACAACTGGGGAAATAACCACTTTTAGAAAAGGCAAAATTATAAAGCAAGTACATATTGTCAGCTACTTTCTTTTTAAAAAATATTTTATCTATTTATTTATCTGAGAGAAAGTGAGAGAGAAAGATGCAGAGAGAGAGAGAGAAAGAGAGAGAGAGAGAGAGAGAGAGAGAGAGAGAGAGAGAGAGAGAGAGAATGGGTGCACCAGGGCCTCCAGCCACTGCAAATGAACCCCAGACACATGCACCACCTTGTGCATCTGGCTTTACGTGGATACTGGGAATCGAACTCGGGTCCTTCTGCTTTGCAGGCAAATGCTTTAACCACTAAGCCATCTCTCCAGCCCCAGAGCTAGTTTCTTAATATGTCTTTTTTCATTCCTTTTCAAAGGGCTGACAGAGTGAAATAAGTGGAAGATGAGAGAGTGTGATCCTCCTTTTAAGAGCAGTCCCCTATTTCTGTTGGCCAAGAGGTCGTTGATCCACATCTGAAGATAAATAGTTAATAAGGTGTTTGGACTGCAACATCTGTTGCCATGCTTGGAAGCGGGGACTTAATTGCAGAGCGGAGCATCAAATCTTCAGAGGGCTTGTGAGACGGTGATGGATTGGGGTCAGCAGGTTACCCAGAAGTAAAATCCTCATCTTTATCTTTAAAACGCAGTGTCCAATGGATTCTCTCTGGATCATTACACCCAGCACATGGAGGTAAAGCAAGGACTGGAATGGTCAAACCTTATCCTTTTCAAGACCCTTTCAAAATAAACCCTCGTGGTACTTGGATTTGGGTGAAGGGTTCTCCACATGGAGGGCCAGCTTAGCATCGGAGATGAAAGCAGCCATGATGTGATGTTAATGCATGCATCTGACCAACTTGTGTTACGAAAGAAGTGTTACGAGGGCCTCATCTGCTTTTCCATCTTATCACCAAATCTGTCCTGCCAGGATCAGCAGGCTGAGGTGCTAGGGTCCCCCTGCCATTGCCAACGTATCAAGGCAAAGTCAAAATCTACAAAGAATAAGTGACACTCTTCCCTGACTTAGACATGATCAGCAATGATAGTTTGGATCGAGTCAAGAGAACCAAGTTCAGGTCAGGCTGTACCAACTTGGTCAACATTTGACCCTGAACAAGTCACCTTCCTTCCTGGGCTGCCATGGCTCCATCATGATAGAGGCAACCAAATACTTTTTAAACTTTCTTTTGAGAATCTGAACTTGAACATCTACTGCCTTTATTTGAAGCACTATCCATCCTCTGAGTTTTGTCTCAGTATTTTTCGTGGGGTGATGGCTCCTGAATTTGAGAGCCCACATCCACAAAGACAGAGACTACTTACCAACAGAGGAGGCCAAGCCTTGGTCACTGGTAGCCTGGCCCAAAGACTGTCTTCTATCTCTGAGTCTCAAACTGATACTAGTCATTTCTGAAGGAAACCAATGAACAGCTCTCTAGAGTCTGTTACATATCTCAGAACACCCCAGAGAGATGGTGCAACCAAAACCAAGTCATTTAGAGTAGCAGGTAATTTTTGCACAAAGTTTTAGAAGTGATGTACAGCTGACCACTCTCATACAACTAGACATGGGGGTTCAAATCTTTTTACCTTGTGCTATCTTTAAACTTGACTTGAGCAGAATAGGAGGAGACTTGGAGTGAATTTCTACAGTGAGCTAAAGGTATCTTCAAGTTGAACAATATTTGATTCCTTGATTATAAAACAACAAAATATATTGAAACACACCACACACACGCACATGGGCGCGTGCGTGCACACACACACACACACACACACACACACACACACACACACACACACAAAGATAAAATGATACTTCACCCATGGGGACTATAGAAAATGGACTTGTAGCTTTCAAGACAACTGTAATTTCACTGGATTTCTTTCTTGACGGACCACTGAATAGAACGTCAGACGTGAAATATAACTCCCAGGACCTAGAATACATACCAGGGAAATCTGTTACATGAAACCATTGGACTCCAATCGTCAAGGAGGAGTCAAAGGAACCACCAGTATCCTGGGCAGCGTCTCTTCAGAAAGGAATGTGTGAGAAAATGCCAGGGTAAGTTCAATGCCATATTTTACATGCTTAGAAAAGTCAAGAGACATTAAGAGATGTCTCCTTTTTTATTTATCTTTCTGGTACCTAAAAGGTCAGCAATTCCAAGTTGGGATTACTGGGGCCAACTTCAGGATACTGGGAGACTATTAATTACCCTTTCTTATTAAAGCTAAACTATTTTAACTTCATTTATATTTCATAACTCTCAATCAGATATAGTTCATTGCAAGAATCTTGTCACAACTATCTTGTTGCAAGGATCACAAAATTGAGTATTCTACATGCACTGGAAAAATTTGCTTGTACCAAAATTTAGTAAGCATGTCTGTGGTACAGTTGTAATGTTGAGTACCATTTAACCTTTTAAATTCATAGTGCTTTTAAATTTGAAAATGATATGCACTTAGAATAGTTAGATAACTTGATCATTTCTCCCACTCTCATTCCAGACTTAAGAATCCTTTAAAAGATTCTTTAAAAAAAAAGGGAAGAAAGATGAAATCTATTCATAGTATAACTCTTGCTCCTTTGAACACACACACACACACACACACACACACACACACACACACACACACAGATTCCTCCACAAATGTTCACAGCTCTCTGGTCTTCACCTCATGGTTTTGTTGTCTTAATGAGCTCCTGCCCATTTCCAGAGACTTAAGAGGGCTAAAGATTGCTTGCTTCCATTCAAAGGCTAGGATGCTTTCTGTTTCCTAGTAATCCACTCATATATTTATGCTGAATTCCACTGGATCCTAAGAAAGAGGAGAGTCATAGCGTGGACGTGGCTCAACGTCAGCTTCTCCTTTTCTTTCTCCGCAGCCAAGACGCTTCTGGCTGGCCCAGAACTAAGTTCACATATTGTGCCAGCCAGCAGAGAATGGTCCTTAGTGCTTGAACTAATCTTCCTCTTTACTAAATAATCCAGTTAAGCTTTGGGGCTTGGGGTGGGAGTAAAATTATATAATTTGAGTTAATTGGTTTGGGGCTACCCAAAACCCCAGATAAATTGAAGGGAATTGTTTGGTCTTCAAGACCCAATTAGAGACATTCAGTTGATGTTAAATAGATTTTTATTCTCTTTTTTTGCAAGTCGTGGTCAAGAGACTCGGCCTCCATACCATATGGGAAAATATCCTTTCATTACAGCCTGCTCAAATACATCCTGAAAGCACGGAGATCTAAAGGCGTGGAAGGACTATAAAGACACGCTAACTAGTTTACTTCGAAGGCCCCAGTGATAAGACAGGAACTTCTTTTCCATGGCTCTTGAGATACTCTAAAATGTGTTTTAACTAATCAATTTCTTTGAACAAATGGCACAACCTCAATTGTTTTTAACTAAATAGAGATTGGTTGGACAGGCTTGAGAAAGTCATGACTGACTGTCATGTTTGGTCCAGGTGTCCCCCACAAACAAACAAATGTGTTCTGATAGATCGATCCTCAGCTGATGGCAGTTTGGGTTTTACAACCTCGATAAGGCTGTGTTGCTGAGGCAGGCTTCTGGGGGTTATAAGCCAGCTTCCCCTTGCCAGTGTTTGGCACACCTTCCTGCTGCTGTTTGCAGTGCAGTGGCGGAGGTGATGTCCACCCCTCTGCTCATGCCATCATTTTCCTGCCAGAATGGAGTCTCCTCTCGAGTCCACAAGCCAAATAAACCCACTCCACCACAAGCTGCTTTTGCTTGGGTTCTTTCTGCACAGCAACTAGAAAGCTGACCGCAATACTGACCTTTCTAGATTAGAGATGAAACCACATGTGGCCTTTTTGGATGTGTAAGCAATGGCTCTGGTGAGCAGCTTCATCTCCAGGTGAGCAGCTGGAGTGACAGTCATTGCATGCTAAAGCAATTTGAAATATGCTAGCTTTTAGGTCCAACCACTTATTGAAATGGTGTTTAAGACTAGCTTTCATTGATGACCACAAGAGTCATTCCTTCTTGTAAAACACAACTTGAAAAGAAGGTAGGATGTGGAGAATGGCCACTTGGTGTGGTAGTTTTAATATTTTCTGTGAGAGAGCATCATGGGCCTGACACAGGACGAAGATCAGGTCTTATCTCATTGGAAAGAAGAAGGGATTCAGTGGAGGGAAGATTCGGGAAGGGGAAAATAAAGGGTGGTGGGAGGAGTTTATGATCATGGTAGATTATTGTATGTATAGAAGTTGTCAAAAAAAAAGTCTAACAAAAGCTACCAGTGAACACTCCATCTTTCCTCCTCTAAGGACCCGCAGGAGGGGGAAGAACCCTAACAGAGAGGGAAAGAGGGGTGTAAACGCATGCAATAGTAAAGGTAGAGAGCTCCTCTACTTAGAGAGGTTCTGAACAGAACAGTGTGCATGGTGGCTCAGGTTGTTCTTAAAACGCTGTCACCCATCTGTCAGACAAATTGCTAGTCACATTCAAGACTGCACCTGAGCATGATTTTGTTGAAGGAAATATTTCCAAATGGAGGGGACCCCAGGGATTAATAGACAAAGACAGAAGGGCTTGAAGGGAAAGCCTGGGAAACACTGAGCAACGCAACCGCAATGCAACCAAGAGAATAAATAACTGGAAAATAAGTTTGGAAGACATGCTTCATGGAGATGCTGGGCCTTGACCACTCGGATGAGAAATGTACTGTACTTCAAGAGCCAAGGGAGCTGGGCAATGGCATGATCAAGATTTGCTTTTACCTGAGGGATTTGACATAGTGGGCTGTGGGGCGGGGGGAGGCAATGAGGGCCTGAGAATAAAATTCCAGCCTGCAAAAGCAAACTTAGAGGGTAGAGAGTTCATACCTACCACAGGCAAAAAATAATTGATCCATCAGAGAAGCAAGGCTGCTTTCTTTCACCGCCAACTAAAGAACTAATCTGAGAAGAGCTGACTGATTTCTGGGGGGAGTGGCTGCTTCTCAGTCTACCTGTTTAATTTAACACTTACTGTGTGCTGTGTCCTGGCATTTGGGATACATATATGTGAAGTAGACACTGCTACCCATGTCAAGAAGATATTAACTCCAACATGGTGCTCAGCGTCTGCTTCATAGATGGCAAAGAGGCCAGGTCAGTTTCTGAATAAAAGCCTCGATCTCTGGGAGCTGAGCTGTTGCTTAAATTGGTGTGTACCAAGTCCATCGCTTGCTTCCATGAGAGTGAGGGCCCCGTAGAAGACAAGCAAAGAGTGAGCGGGCTATCTATGCAGGTACAAAGCAATACCTATAGATAGTGAATGACTGAATTAGAATCTCATCTATGAGTCAGTTGCTGGCACAATGTACTCTGTGATACAAAATCCTGACAGGGACTCAGCAAGGGATGATCTGATCTTCCCAAAGCCCAGCTGAGTCTTAAACATTTGATTACTATATACCAGGCCTGTTGTGAGCATATCACATACATTACATGATCTACGCCGAGTTTGTGATGATATTAAGGAATCTAAGCAAGGTCCCATGGAACCCAAGAGAAAAGCCTCAGATCAGTTACCTATCTCTGCAGCCTATCTGATTCTAATTTCCAAGTGATCATGGAAGGGGACTGTCAGAACACTCCATATGTATCCCAAAGTCCAATGCTTATTTAAGGCTACTTTGGCCCAGACTTCTAAGTGCCCACGCTTACAGTAACCTTGGCATAAAACCACAGTCCTTGGGCCTGTCTCACAGAGGAGCAGCAGGAAGAACAGAAAGCTTCACCAGTCTGCCACACAGACAAATAGTTTCATCCACACTCACACTGCCCAAGGTGATCTGACCAAGGCCCATGGGGGCCCTCAGACTCTCCATCCGAGAAGTGAGGGGCTGACCTTTATGATCAGTAACATCTCATTTTACATCAACTTCCTTGAAAGGAAGGTTAGACCCCTTGGAATACAACCCTGGGCCGAGCCATTTCTATTTATACCTTCTAGCATGACACTCAGAAAAAAAAAACAAACAAACAAAAAAAAAACAGTTTCCAAATCTAAAAGAGCCTGGAGTTGCAAAGCAAAAAGGGCCACCCATAACTTCCCTTTACTGCTAAGAAAGGGGTGGGGTGTCCCTAAATACAACCAGCTGAGATTAATCCTGCCATAGAAATTTGCTGCCTCTGTGGGGTCCTAATGGGAGCCCTTGTGGGAGCTGCACTTCTGGATTTTTCTCATTAACTCCTCACAGGTGCACCAGCCTCTGCATAATCAGGGACCCACACAGCTGGTGGGCTCAGCCCTCCCTGCTTTTCTTTCTTTCCTTCCCCTCCTCCCTGTTATTTACTAGGTCAAACAATTGGGAAGACTACACTCTAAATAGCCTTTGTTTCTCCCACCCTGTCATCCCCTCTAAGTCAAAGAAATGAGATTCAGAAACAAATCCGGGAGACATCCATCTTCAGAAAGTTAAACAAGGATGGCTGGTTAGAGACAGAGGACGGGATGCATCTGTCAACACACACTCAACAGAAAAAGGGCACCAGTGGGTGACAAGGTAGCACCGAAGCTTCTGGCTCAGTGGGGTGAAACTCCGGAACAGCACAAGGGCATCTTCAAGGAAAGCATCAGACAGCAGGGCGTCACCAGCTCACAGATAGGAGGCCACGTCATCCGGGCCCCTTGGCATATCTCCACTTGAATCTTTCCTGGCTGAGGATGACATAGAATCCTGGGAAAAAGGAGGACCCAGAGCCAAGCTCATTCCTTCCTTCTTTCAGCAAGAGTTATGGAGCACCCACTCTGTGTTGGGTGAGCTCAAGGCTCCCAGAAGAGCAAAGCAAACACCTGGGCCCTTCAGAACTTTTGGAGAGTAGACAAGGTAGATAGATAATCAATGCAGCCTGTGTGGTAGTATCGGGTTCCTAGAAGGAAAAAACACAGCAGAGGATAGAAAGGAAGTCCTGAAGAAGCACAGGCCAGGAGAGTCTGGGCGAGACTGTCCCCATTCCCAGAAAGGTGAAGACTGCCTGTGGCTTTAGTGAATGACAGGGAACTTGGTGAGTCACCAAGCCCAGTCATTCTTCAGTGGGAAGAGGTGAGAGCATCCAGGTCACATGATGATGAGCTCTTATTCTACTGTGCTTTGAGCAACCTGCTGTCTATGAGCTCCTTGGAGACCCTCCTAAGCAAGTCAGCTCTGCTCACATAGACCATCTGACTTGGTCAGATGAGAATTGTTTTTCCTATTTGCCATCCTACAGGAAATAAAAGGTATGTTGGTAAGGATTTAACAACTGGATCTCTAGGGAAAAGATAGATACAGATAGATGCTAAATGACAGATAGGAAAGTAGGCACATAAATAGATAGATGTAAATCGATTATATATTTTATTCCTTTAAGATAGGCATGGTAGCACATGCCTATAATTCCAGAATGGGAAGGCTAAGGCAGGAGAATTGCCATGAATTCAAGGCAGGCCTGGGCTATATTGTGCTAGTTCAGCCTGGACTATACAATGAGACACTGTCTTAAAAAGAAAAAAAAACTATTTTATTTTACTGATTTAAAGAATATTTATCACTAATCATCAGGAAAATGCAAATCAAAACTACAATGAGCTTCCACCTTACTCCAGTCAGAATGACAATCTTCCAAAAAGGGACATGGCTCAGTAGTTAAAGGCTCTTGCTTGCAAAGCATATTGGGTCAGGTTCAATTTTCCTGCACCCACGTAAAGCCAGATGTACAAAATGGTGCATGTATCTGGAATTTGTCTGCAGTGGCAAGAGGACCTGATACACCCATGTCATGCATGCATTCTCTCTCTTTCTCTTTCCCTCCCTCCCTCATTTTCTTTCTGCTGGAAAATAAATAAAAAATTTTTTTTTTTTAAATAAAATACAAAAACTGTCCTTGGGTTTGGCACTGAAAACACACACACACAAAAAAAATCCAACAATAGTTGCTGTCGAGGATGGAGGGGGGAAGGAACCCTCATTCACTGCTGGTGGGATTGCAAACTCGTCCAACTACTATGGAAAGCAGTGTGGAGACTCCTGAACCGAATGGTCATAGAGCTACCAATGGAACCAGCTATCCCTCTACTAGGCATCTACCCTCGAGATGTCACACCTCAGCACAGAGACATTTGCTCAACCATGTTTATTACAGCTCAATTCATAATAGCCAAGAATTCAATTCAACCCAAATGTCCATCCCTGGATGAATGGATATCAAAGTTGTGGTACATTTACACAACGGAATGCTACGCAGCAGAAAGGAAAAATGACATAATGAAATTTAAAGAAAAGTGGACAGATTTGGAGCAGATCTTAGCAAATACACACAAAAACAGAGAGCCAACCCCCACATATTCTCCCTCACATGTGGTTCCTAACCAGGATAAGCTTAAACTCTAAGCAAACCTGTGAGGGAAGATGAGAGGCTGCGAAAGAGGTGGAAGGGAAGGAGGGGGGAGGAAGGGGAGGGGGACTTAGACATTAAGCTAAATCAATAATGAATTGGACTCATGAAATCCTTGCTTTCATACAGTTAGCTCGTAAGGAAGAAATGGGCATCGCCTGGTAAGAGGGGTTGTGAATAGAAGGGAGGAAGCCTAACCCCATGATAAATAGATCAGACCTGAAACTTCCAGTCCCAGTCATGGGTTCCTTCCCACACTGAGCTGTCGATCAAAGTGACCTACAAGGTCCCTAAAACTAGACAGGATTCTGTCAAAGCTCTTGAATACCCACCCCAGGCCAAAGGTAAGATCCTATTGCTGAAGAAACCACAGAAAGTCATCAGACAACATAGAGAGACCCTGAAGAATCCAGAATGAAAATGAGCCCCCAGAGGGTAGCAAGTGCAGTGCTGAAAGGTGCTACATTGGGGAAATAGGTCAATAATACTTGGAGACAGTGGAAACCACTAATATATAAAATGCAGACTGTCACCAGAAGAAGGCTGCACACTCTCTCCTCTGGAAGAGAACATCGAGCCAAGAAGGAATCACTTGTGCAATAGAAGCACCAAAATGGGGGGGGGGGGAGTAATCAACAGCTTTCAAATTGCCAAGAAATCCACTCAGTGACTAAGAACCAGAAACTCACTCAGTAGTTCCAGGCTGGCCTTGAACTCATGCCAATCTTCTTACTTCTGCCTTCTGAGTGCTGGGATTAAAGGCGAGAACCATTACGCCCAGGCAGATGTATACACTTTTTAAAACTGCTGCATTTCTTCTCCTTTCCCTCGGACTTCTCTCGTTTGTCTGAGGCGGCTCCTTCCTCCCAGAGTACCCTTCCCGATCTTGATCAAATCAAGACCCCCATGCAACGAAACCCTTGCTGTCCTCGGAGGTACACGCTGCTCTGAACCACCTCGGTTCTACATGTGTCTAGGACGCAGATGAAATAATGCCTCCTCGTGCCATGAGTTATGGCTACTTGTCAGCTGACAAAGCACACTGTCGAAGAAGAATTCTCCCAGGGTCCTTTGCAGTGAGAAAGATGACACAAGCCCCATAGCGGCCTCAGGGAAGCGATCCTGGTGATATGTCACTTGGATGCAGTCATGACTCAGATGCTATGTCACATTCTGTCATCAACATGCATCAAGCACCCCGCCTCGTCCTTCTGCAATCTCCCACAGAGCTCAATTTCAGACAGCATTGAAACTCGAGTCACCGAACGTCTCTTTAAGAGAGATAAGTCATGCTCAGACCACTGTTACTTTGCAAAGTGACAGACTCCACTGCCGGAGCTTGCAGGTCACCAGTTTTAGGTGTACCCCTGGTTGCCCACATAATGACACAGCCAGGGTCACTGGAATGTGCAGATGAGGAACTGAGGTTCTTGCTGATGTGAGTCGGGAATAGCAGTAATGAGCACCCCAAACTCCCAGCCAAGGTCAGTACGAGGCTGCAGTCCTGCAGAGCTCATCAGCACACACCCAACAGGAAGATGGCCTGGCTCCATCATGGCAGCTGTGTGACCTTGGACAAGTTGTTTCACCTCTCCAGGCTCCATATCCTTCTCTGTAAAAGGAGAATAAAAAAAACCCATGGCTCTCAACACATAATGAGACGATTATGAGGATTTAAAGAGTTACGTGCAAAGCTCGTAGAACAATTGCTGGAATAAAGAATTGAGAGAATATCAGTTATTATTTACTGTAACATTCAATGACAATGATTATTAGGAGGCAGGTTGGGGAGAAGAAAGCGTGAGCTCCAGTGGGTATGTAGGTGTGTGGTCTCTAGCTTGCCTCTGTCACAACTTTGTAGCCAGAGACAAAATCACTTCCCCTCTCTGGTTATATAAATTTCTTTTCTTGTCAAACGAGGTCCTTGGTTTAGAGAAGTTTTCTAAACTGGGCTAAGCTCTGAAACTTTTTGGAAAGCCTTAGAAACTGTAGCTTCGGGCTTTGGGGCTCTGTAGCTCAGCTTATTGAGTTAGGCCTTAAACTTGTGGAGCTCAGGTTATGAACGGGGGACAGGAATGAACGGGGGACAGGATGTAAGGAGGCTCAGGGGAGCTAGAAACAAACATCCCTTCCTGGGAGGGCAGTGCAGGAAGGAAAATTCCAGAGACTCAGAATCAACAAGTCTGAAAAAGGGTTGCAAGACCCTACCCTAAGGTGGGAAGAAAAATAAAGGGGAAGAAAATAGGAAATCTCTTCCCCTCCCTCAAGAAATCCATCTGGAATTTTTTTTAAAAGGGATAACTGAGTAAATAAATAAGTAGATATTGTGATTTAGACATAAAATGACTCTCTAAAGTCTCACATGTTGAAGGCATCCTGTGGTGGTACTGAGAGGTGAAACATGAGAGACTGAGGTGAGGCTATTGAGGGATACATCTTGTGTGAGCCATTCTTGCCTTCTCGTTGCTTCCTCGTTGGTGTGATGAGCTCTGCTCCCTGCCATGATGTTTTGCCTCTCCACAGACCAGCAATGTTGGAGCGAAGCAACCATGAACTGATTCCTCTGAAACCTTGAGCCAAAATATATCTTTCCACCTCTAAGTTGTCCATCTTAAATATTCTGTCACAACACTGACAAACTAGCTAATACAATAGGTGTTGGTGTTCCCTCTGCAAGAATGTGCAGCTGAAGGATGCATGCCACACTTGGCCACAGCGCAGTGCAGGTGTGCAGGCAGCCAAGGACCTCTGCAAAAGGATCTCCTCAGGTGACTGTGCTGAGCTGACAACCTTGCTGTGGCTCAGCCCTCCTGGGCCCTGAGGTCTCCCAGGACAGTAGCTTTTCTTCTTGCTGTCCCTGTGGGTGTCTCCCCAGAAGCCTAGGCATGGTATTTTGAATCAGATATGCCTTATAAACTCCTATGTTTTGAATGCTTAGTTCCCAGCTGGTAGCAATTTGGGAGGCAGAGCCTTGCTGGAGGAGGTGTGTTGTTTCCCAAGGGTGTTAGACAGCTCACCCATGTTAGTGTTGGGCTCATTCTCTTGCTCCTGTTTTCCACCTGCTGTGGCAGAGATGATGTCCAGCCTCTGCTCATGCCATCCGTCTTTTCCCTGCCATTATGAAGCTTCCCCTCAAGCTGTGGACTCACTGCACTCACATTTCCTACTGCTTATTTTCATAGAGATGATGACAAACCTTTCGGCTGTCACTTTGTGAGAGTGGGAAGCCTTCTGGATCCCCATGATAATATAGACCCACAGACATGATGTCATTTGGTTTTACAAAAAGGTACTTGAGTTTGAAAAATATTTAGTCATATATTTTAGGGGGTTAATAAAGGATTAATAAAGTTTATATGTGTGGTTATTATTTTAAAAATATATATGAAATACTTTGTGAAGGCAGGATTTTATAGATGGTATTTTGATTTCAGATTTCTAGGGCTTTGAAAAATAAACATTATGATCCGAGTCCATCAACGTTAGAAGAAATCCCTTGTCCTTTGGCATCTTCTTTCTTGCACATGAGCATATATGACTCTTAACACCTAGATTGCTGGAAGGACATGTGGAGAGGATGCCGTGTTCTCCTTAGGAGAAAGGAGTATATAGGGTAAGAACCACAGCCATGTTGCACACATGAATCATTTCAGTGAACAGTGGACTGGATATGCCATGGTTCCATAAGATTATAAGCAGAGCTGAAAACTTCCTGTCACCTCGTGAGTTTTCAGCCATCACACAAAGATTAGCACATGCTTGTGATAATGCTAGTGGAAGTGAACCTCATACACTCTCAGTCACAGAAAAGTAAAGCATATAGAATTATGTATAATATATAATGCTTGATGCTGATATGAAGCAACTGGATCATGTACATATCATACTTGTGTTATTTTTAAAAGTTTACTATAGAACAGTGCAGTGTTATGTCCACAGCGGCCTCACATAGATTGTGTTTCTCACGTCTTTTGATTGCATCATTTTCTTGTGTGCTATATAGCATCTAAGTTTGTCTAAATGCACACTCTGGTGTTCACATAATGATAAAATTGTCTAATAGCACATTTCCAAGAATGTGACCTATTGTTAAATGACGCATGACTGTATAGTCAAAGAACAAAACTGAAAGATACCCACCCTAGAAAATCCTTAACACAGACCTCCACAAAATCAAGATGAACCACTAGAAATGAACCTCGTCCTCACTACAGGCATAAGGTGGGGTAAACAGTACAGAGAAGGCCAGGTTTGCTAGCACATTCCATGATAGCAGTACAAGGCCAGTTAGTGCTCCATAGTAAGTTTAAGGCTGACCTGACTACCTAACCAGATCTTGCTTCAAAAGGGGGGACATAGCATGAAGATCCGATAGAAAGCAGCAAGACTGTATTTGCAAATGAAATGAATATATGTGTAGAGAACTAAAGAATCTATAATGACACTTGTAAAGTTAAATAGAAAATCCGACAATTCAACAACATAGTAAGTTCCAGGGTCAAATGCAGTTCTTATCTTACATAGGAATAACCAAGACTAGAAAATAAAACCTTCAAAAGAACAATTATAGTGACATCAAAATACATAAAATGTGTAAGGTCTCCGTAATCAAAGTTATATATTATTACTAAGAAAATAGAAATACCATGGTCATTATTGAAAGGTTCATAGGTGTTCTCACTCTCATCAAATTAATCTACACTCACCAAAACCAATCAAAGTTTTAGTAAGCTTAAATTTTTTTTGTAGAAAATGATGTATTTTAAATTTGACATAAAAATGAAAAGAACTTACTGTGGCCAAAATAATATATATTCTTTAAAAGGCCAAAATTATGGCTGGAGAGATGGCTTAACAGTTAAAAGTGCTTGCTTTCATAGCCTGATGCCCTGGGTTCAAATCCCCAGTACCCATGTAAAGCCATATGCAGAAAGTGGCACACCCATGCTCTCTCTCTCTCTCTCTCTCTCTCTCTCTCTCTCTCTCTCTCACACACACACACACACACACACTCTCACTGTCTCTCTTTTTCTGTCTCAAATAAATAAATAAATAAAAATTTAAAAGATTAACAGACACACCTTATCTGATTTCAAGACATCAGAAGTATACAATAATTATAATAATGTGGTATTGACATATAGACAAAATAATAAAATAGAGAGTGAATAAATAGAACTATACAGAGTTGATCTATGACAAAGGCATCAGAGAAACTCAACTGTGAAAGTCTTCATCAGTGGTATTGGAATTACTGAATAACTCATTAGAACAAAATAAACCTCAAAGTATCTCACATTAAAAAATGAATTTCAGGACTGGGGTTATAGCTCAGTGACAGAGCACGTGCCCAGCATGCCCAAGACTCTAGGCTCAATCCCCAGCACTGCAAATATGATTCATTTTAGGTGAATTATAGATTGGATCACAAAGCTAAAGTTATGGAACAGCTATAAGTAGGCATAGAAGAATATCTTCACAATCTTGGATTAGGTGTGAGATAAATACAAAAAAGTACTAACCATAAAATAATAATCTGAAATTTTGACTTCATCAAAGTAATAAACCTGGTCATCAAAAAGAAGAAATTAAGGGCTGGCAAGATGGTAAAAGGCACTTACTTGCAAACCTGATGGCCTGAGATCAATTGCCCAGTACCCACGTAAAGCCAGATACACAGAGAAGCGCATGCATCTGGTGTTCATTTGCAGTGGCGGAGGCCCCGGCATGCCCATTCTTTCCCTCTCTCTGTCTGTCTCCTTCTCTCTCAAATAAATACATTTTTTTTAAAAGAAGGTATTAAGAAAATTAAAATTAAGGGCCCAGACCAAGCCAAAATATTGGTAATATCTACATATTAGATGAGATCGGGCGTGTTCAGGGTGGTATGGCCGTAGACTATATCTACATATTAGAAGAAACTTTTACTCAGAATATTAAAAGAAAACTTACAAATCAGTAAAAATTAGACAAAATCATCTAAACAAGCTTCACAAAAGCATGCAGATGGTAATAAGCATTTAGGAAAAGTGTGCAACATCATTAGGCATCAGATAAAAACAAATGAGTTATGTTTATGCCCGTAGGTAAGCACAGTTCTCAGTTTGGGTCAGAGAAGCTTCTTTTATGACAGGGACCAGGGAGACCCAAGACTCATCGAGGTGATGAGGAGAAGGGACAGTCCAGTGCTTAGCAAGAGATGAGACTTCTTTATCACACCCATCAGGGCTCAGGGAACATTGTGAGGGAGATGATAACAAGAATATTTACACTATTTTCACCAGACAAGCTTCTCTGTGCAGATGGTGATGGATACCAAGGAGACTCAAAACTCATCCAAGTGCTGAAAATAAGAGACTGTTGAGACATCTATAGTCGCACCCTCTGAGGCTCAGGGAACACCGCAGGAGAAGGGTGGAGAGAATGTAAGTACCACAGGATGGGAAGGGGTGACCTTGTGTTGGTACCTCCACAAGACCTGCACCACATTGAGCCCATCAGCATTCTGACATAGAAGGAGTGGAACGAGACATCAAGACAGAAGGCCACCTTGGAGAGTGGAGGGTGCTCAGTGGAATAAGGTAGGGCAGAGCGGACAAAAGAGGGTAATAGAAGAAAATGATGAAGAAAAGCATACAAAGAAAGAAAAAAAAAACATGTCCTCTCCATGCCTGTTGAAACAGGAATTCTCACCAAAAAAAATGGCCACAGCATCTATGTTGTAGGAGGTGGAGATTCCGAAGCTCTCTCCACACTGCTAGTGTGAGGGAAACGTTGTAAAACCGCTTTAGAAGCCATCTGTCAACTTCTTAGTTTCTTAAAAAGTAAGACAGGGTTGGGGAGATGGCTCGATGGTTAAAAGTGCTTACTTCTAAAGCTTGCTGGCCTGGATTCAATTCCCCAGTACCCACATAAAACCAGAGATGCCCAAAGTGGCATATGCACTTGGAGTTTGCAGTTGGCAAGAGGTCCTAGAGGCTCTTTCTCTCTCTCTCTTCATGAATATATAAATATCTTATTTTAAAAAGTAAAAGTTATACCTAACCTATGAGTAAGCAATTTTACTCCTAGGAAATTTCCAAAGAAAAGTAAAAACATACGGCCACAAAAAGCTAACAATAGCAATTTTTTTCACAATAGTCCAAGTCTAGAAAGAATTCACGTGTCCCTCAACAGCAGACTGGGTACCATGTAGAGTTGTCACACAGTGAAACAGTGCCTATTAACAACAACAAGAGTGGAGTCCTAACACTCAACATCACGGATGAAGCTCAAAAACAATACTACTGTAGCAAAAGGTGCCAGACACAGTAGGATTTCACTTATGTGATGTTCAAGAACAAGCCAAACTAACCTATAGTAAAAAACAGAATCCAAATAATTCCCTGGGCTGGGGTCATATTGACTGGGGAGGCAGGAGACTTTTGAGACGGTCAAGTGTGCCTTACGAGGGTTGCATGGACCCAGCAGATGGGATACAGCCAATAGTGAATTCAGATCTGTGCATTTCAGTGTATGTACACCTTACCTCAGAAGAAAAGTGGGAGTGATGAGGACAGAGGCCACAGATGGTAGGATAAAGAAAGCATCAAACGATCCCTTACTTGTAGGCAGTGGAAGTGTGTGTGCGTACATCCATTGTGAACTGAACCAGTGGGGCCTAGCATATCATGGACTGTAGATCCCTGTCAACAGAGATCGTCAACCCTCATTGTGAAAAAGGTCTTTTCTCTAGTGTTTTGTTCTCTCTTAGACTTTATTATCCAAATGCCCACACAGGTTTGAAAAGAAAAGGAAGAGAAACGTCAATTCTGAATTTCACACTTATTGGAATTGAAGACAAATGGCTCCTTATTGACAGTTTCAGATTTCATTTCCTGCCCGATTCTGCTAGAGAAAGGAAACGAGGGGAAATGACATTCCACTCCTCCTCCCAAATCTGGTCATTCGATTTGTATTTAGAATTAGCAAGGGAAAAAAAGTTGTTCCAAGAATAAAAAAATAACGATTTTTATTATAAGGTATCTCTATAAATAACTTGATGCCATCTTCCCCTTTTAGCTGATCAAATGACATTCTCAACAACTTACTAAAGGGTACTGGTCACATTAAAACCTAACTGCATGGAAATGAATTTTCCTCTTTTCACATCTCTGTCCTTGGTTTCCATGGAAGAAGGCTAATTACCTTTTTAATAGCCCTAATTGATGGGCTTACAGATCATATCTTTCAGTCCCCACTTGTGTGGGGAGGGTGGGGGCGGGGCACCCTCCTTTTCTCTTGACCCCTGGGTTCCCGCTCTTCCTCACTGGAAGGAGCTCAGAGGCCTGGCGAGAGGCCTCTGCCTTGGGCTTCACTGTTTGTAGGACTACCTGCATCCCATTAGGGCTGACCAGGAAGCCCGGCTTTGTCTTGGACCATTGACACAGCTGCACCCTGGGTAAACAGACTCAGATGTTGAGCTTTTGTTTGAAGAGTCTTTTCAGATTAATGCAGAAAGAATTAGTTCTTAAAACTTAAGCCAGAGCCAAGGATGAGTAGAATGGAGCTAGGAGCCATTGAATTCACATGGGCCAAATGATACCAACTGTCTTACAAGGGTGTTGATCCCCTGTTCTCTTTGGAGGTAGTATTGAGGGGAGAGGCTCCTACACTCTGTGGGCCTTGGGGGTGCACACTGGACCATTGGGAAATAACCTGATTGGCAGCCATACCAACTCCAGCATCAGTCTCCAAAGAGAGAGGCCTGCCCTTGTGTCTGGAGATGCAACAGCAACAACGTATGTGTCTGCAGTTGACTGGGGTTCTCTCACTTCACAGACTTCTGGTAAATGATGGAAGAGATTTCAGGCTCACAGCAAAGAGCATTGTCACAAGCTAGCAACCATGCCATAGCCTCCCGAGAGCCTTCACTTGTGCCCATGTGCACCACCCAATCCAGTCTGCCAAGTTCTCATGAGCCCTTCTCTGGTGGGACCCAAGGATTTGCTCATGACACCCTGCTGAGGGAATCCTGGTGCTTCTGATTGCAAGTTCAGCCACAGTCCTGTGATAAGAACTTGTCAGACTGTATGTGTCTGATCAGACTCACTGCTCTCCAGCCTGAGGTTGGGGGTAATTGCTCTTGATTACTGTTTCCATCTACTTAAGGAAGTGATTTGATGCTGGGGAAAGAAATTTGGCTCTGACTCAGGCAGATCTGAGCATATCTTGTCTCTGCTTCTTATTAACCATGAAATCTTTTTAATTTTTTTTATTTATTTAAGAGAGAGAGAGATAACAGAGAAAGATAAAGAGAGGGAGAGAAAGAGAGAATAGTACACCCATACTCTACCTGCCTCTTTCTGTCTCTCTCAAATAAATAAATAAATATTTTTAAAGAAAATAGTAATTACAAATAGTTATGGGCTAGAGATAGGCATGTCATGTGTCCTGGTGAATTACAGAGGACTGACTGAGAGCGTTAAGTAGGTACCAGAAGTCACAAAGGACACTGGATGACAGCAGAGATCATCTGTCTTATTTCTATCATCAGGCTCAATAAGGCAGCTTTGGAACCCAGCCCACAGGACTGTCCTTTCCTGGCTCTGGGCCTCAGTCTCCCCACCTGCCAGGACAAGGCCCAGGTATACGTTGACAGACTCCCCTTTGTCTGGTGTCCTGAACTGTCCGGCAAGTCAGTGTAGTGCTATCCTACTTGCTCATCCAGAGCTCCGGATCCAGATTTCAGAAATGACAATTTTGAAATGAGTCTCAGAAGAGCCACCTTTGGTCCCGAGACTCTTGGCCTTAAAGCTGAGTTTCTAAATCTTACTCTCTTGGCCAGCTGTCTTCCAGATGTTTCAGTCGGCTTAGAAGTAGGCAGATGTGGCATTGGTACAAGACCAAGATAACAGTGAGGCCAGACTTGTGCTTCTCTGGCCCATGTTCACAGATGGGCTTGAATGGGAGTCAGAAGGTCAGAGCCATGTGGAGGAAAAACCTCAGAGGACCAGCACTCTAGGCAAAAGCCCTAACTCAGGGTGTTTGTGTATGTCAGACTGTAGAGTATGCTTTTTGTTGCAATGGACAGTCCCCAATGTACAGTGGTTTTGACTGCACACACATTTACTTCATGCCCATGCACAGGATGGGTGGCGCCACTGTCCTCCACCCCTTATTTAAATGTTTGGAGGTGACTGAGCCTCCTGCAGTTTTAAGGTTTGTCTTCAAATGTTTCCCCAAGGACATCAGCTCTCCTTATATCTCTGCCAGACTCCATCTGTCCCAAAGCCACATCTAACTTGAAGGGGACTGAGATAATCTATGTGTACCCAGGAAAGCCATGCCAGTGTGGGTTCTCGGGAACTAACACCCCCTCGGCCACTGTGTGATCCAATCCTCAGGAACTGTGTCTGGAGAACTCAGGAAGAGAAGTAACCAGAGGCCCAGGCAGGTCCTCAGAAGGATGAAGGGAGCTGCTGACATCTGGGAACAGCGACAAGGGTCTCCTTTTATCCCCTGGGGATGACAAGAAGTAGATACAGAAAGTTCAAGAAGACTGGCTTTCCCACATCGAGCCTCCAGCCTTCTCCTGGGAAGTGTGGAAAGCCCCTGGCTTCCCCTGGCATTGCCCTCTGCCATCAATCCCTCCTCCTGCCCTGTTTTCAGTCCTTTTCTCCCAGCAGGCACCAGAGCCAGACCTGTCACACTGCCTGACACCTCGGCTCTGTGCCCGGCCTGTGGGCCACTTTGGGCTGGAGCTGCTGGTGGGAGCCTAGCCCAGCCCTGTGGCTTTGATGGATTTCATCACCGAGCCTGCCACTTGGCTGGGTGCCTGGGAGAGTGCAGGGTAGCATGGCCCCAGGCTATCTGCTTTCACCCACAGAGGGTGAGGCTGGCCTCTTGAATAAAGGGAAACCTAGATAAGGGGCGAGCCTGGGCTCTCCCATCTCAGCAGCCTCAGAATTGATCCCAGACAGAGCCATCTGCCTTCACCCCAGTTTCCCAAGAGATCGAGACAAGATGAAAGACCAGAGAATTAAGAGGGGAAACAACTTATTAATGATTTTATTTCAGGTTAAATACAATTCTCAAATAAAACTACAGGAGACCTTCTTTAACTGTAAATATGTATTATTAACTCAGTGACTATCAGCAATTAAGGCCTAGCTTAGGTACTGTGGCCTGAGACACACACACACACACACACACACACACACACACACACACACACACACAGACGTTATCATCCTGGGAAATGAATCCAGAAGAAAAGGAATTTATTCCACCTTAGCTAATGAGCAGCTGTATAGGGATGGAAATGAAGGCCTTTGCTTTGGACCTGGGAATTGCTTTTGACCGCTCTTGGGGGAGCCCAGAAAAGGTTTGCCTGTAGTAAAGCCCTTGGAAGGACATTAGGGACATTGTTACAATGCAAATGAGGAAGACGTTGTGTTTGGGTGGTTTATGGGTTTAGTAAAAGGAGTAACATTTCAATTAGTGGGGAAGGAATGAGAACCTGCCTGAAAGAGGCTTAATTGGCGACTTGGCATTCCCAGGGGGCTTTGAAGTAGCGTCCACCAGGAGGTTTTCAGCTCGGATGGAGATGGTGGAGAATCGAGCAACTGCAGCCCTGAGCTGCCCACGGGAGAGACAGATGGGGATGGGTGCTGAAGGTAAGGATCACAGCACTAAGCAGATGCCCTAGCCTTGGGGCTTCTGGATGGTTCCCCATGCCACCTCACCCAGCTTCCTCTGATGTCCCAGAAAGCCGTCATCTGGCTTTAAGGACGGCAACCAGTGGGATTCCCTCACCAGTGGGAATTCCTTTTTCTCTCTCAGAAGTCCCTCTCCCTAGATCTGGTCACCTGGGAATTCAGCTCCTAATTGCAGAGGTTACAGGGAAGGGTGCAATAAGGCAAATGAAGAATTGTGTGTGTGTGTGTGTGTGTGTGTGTGTGTGTGTGTGTGTGTGTGTGTGTTATGCACAGATGTGTGTTTGCATTGGGGGTAGATTCGCATGCTTGCCCACGCATGTGGAGGCCAGGGGTTGATGCATCTCTCTCCATTGTTCTCTGCCTTATTTCTGGAGACAGGGAGCCAGCTTGTCTGGGGATTCCCTGCCTCTACCTCCTGAGCCCAGAGCACAGGACTACAGGTTAGCCACCATGCCTTCCAGCACTTCTGAGTGCTCAGGATTTGAACTCAGAGCCTCACACTGTGCTGTGTCTCCTCGCTGTGTTGTTTCTCTCTTTCATGGCACCTAGCCCCATGGAGTTGTGAAGGCTTTCCAGACCCTCAAATCTTTACCCACCATGACAGAACTGGCACTTCCTTTTTCAATGGAGCTCATTCCAATAACGACGATGACCTTTTCCTCTCATGCCAAGAAACTCTCCAAAAGATCATGTTCCAATGAAAATTTGAGGAAAGTTCTGTAACCTTGTGTTTTAGCTGAAGGAGAACGGGGCTCTGGAGAACTCCAAAGCCAGCCTCTTCCATACCATGCTGCCTCCCTGAGCTGGGAACGTCAGAGAGAAGGGACCCCACCTCTCCCTCTGTCCTCTAGACTTGAACTCTGAGGAGGGTGAGGCTAACTCCCTGCCCAGGCTGGTAGCTGGGAGTGTGAACTGGACATGAAGCTCAGAAAGGCCCTGGGCCAGCCCTCCTCCCTCGGCCTGCCCTCTCCTGTGGGTGGCTTCTCCTGGAACACTGGCTCGTAGCTCTGGAGCCTGTGGTTTGGGATTGCCATTAGCCAACTACAACAGGCCTTGGAGAGTTTATTTTGGGGCTAAAGTGGGAGCTAGACCTGCCCTCTGAGTACCATTCATTCCTAGCAGATCTTAGCCAGTGGTCTGCTACTTTCCAAGTGACCCCTCTTCCCTCCTCCTTCACCCCAGTTGCTGTGTGCATCAGCCACACCTCTGCTACATCTCTTCTTAGGAGTCCTGAAAAATATGACAGCTCTGTGCGCCCCAGAAAGCCGGGCCACCCAGCAGCCTCAGGAACACATCCAGCCCGTCTTGCCAATATGACTAAGCCGGAGCCAGAGCTGTGCATCAAGTCTTGAGTCCTGTCATGAATGGAACCCTGGTCACATGGACCACACAGTGCTGCCCTGCTCCTGGAAGATACCACCACTACAGGCCTTGGGACAAGCCAGAAACCATTTTCAGTGGAGGGGGGGGGTTAATACTATTCTTACAAATATAGGACTAGGAAACCAGGGCACAGAAAGGTCAAGAGATCTGTGTACATACTCTCAGAGAGCAAAGGTCAGAGCTGAGGCTCAAATCCAGGGCCAATGTTACAGAATGGAACCTCAGCTCCCACTTCCCAGGGGGCTTCCACTAGCATGATAATTAGTTTATGAACCTGCAGAGAGTTAAGAGAAGTAAGCTGAGAGGCCAGTGGGCATTTGCTCTCAACCCCCTGAAATAGACAATCCAGACATCATCGGAGGAGCTCTGCACACTTTTCCTCACGTCTCCAAGCCCCGTGATTATAACCAGCACTTTTTCTGTGGGTTCTGGTTAATGCTCAGAGGGAAATTCTCACACTCGATCTTTACTTTCAAAACCACTTTCAACATCTCCAGGATTTCCACACACAACATCCCACAAGCCGTGAAGACAAAAAGCCAGTCTATGTTATTTATCCCCACTAGGAGAAAAAAGTGAGAAGCGAGGTCATTCCCCCAAAGCCACATTCCTCAGCAGTGGCTCCTGCAGAGCTGAGCCTAAGTCTCCCAGCACTTTGCAGAATTCTAACCTCCAGCAGGAAACCTGGCGGAGACAAGACCTCCTCCATATTCTTTCCTGTGGGGACCACAAAAATCAATGTTCTCGAAACATGAGTGTTTGAATAGGTAATACATGTCCTTATCACAAACCTCCTCCTCTGTCCCACCTGAGTCCTCCCTAATGCCGCACAACTAACGTCTGTGCCTACCTGTGCCTGCACGCTTCCCTCCCCATTCAGAGCCTAGAACACCCGCCTCTCCTGGAGTCACCACGGTTCTAGAATAGAAGACCTAGCGCTGCAGCCTCCCATGCTGGAGGACAAGGACCTGAGCATCAAGAGAAGATCTCCTCATCAGTTTTGCTGTGTGGGAGTTACTTCCAGAACATATATAGGAGGAAAAACGGAGTGGCTGCAGGTGGCTGCTGAGCTCATCCAGGGCGCTCTCTCCAGACTTGGTCTGCCAGGAGACAGAAACTGAAAACGTTTCAAAGTAAAGGCAAACAGCAACCAGTGCCTAAGAACAAGGAGGAATTGCTTCTTTAAACATTTTCCCAAAACCAAAAATGCAAAAGCAAGATGTGTAGTGCCTATTTGTGACATAGGATGCATGGAATTCACACTCATAACCTCCTGATCATGAAACACTTGAGGGCTGGGTGTGTAGCATGGTGGCAGAACCCTCACCTGGCATGCTTGCACTCCCGAGTTCAATCTCTAGAACCGAACACATTTTTTTAAAGAAGTTTTTTTATTTTTTATTTTTAAATATTTTATTTATTTATTTTCAAGCAGAGATAGAGAAAGAGAGGGAGAGGGAGAGGGAGAAGGAGAGGGAGGGAGGGAGGGAGAGAGAGAGAGAGAGTGTCAGCCCCCACCACCTTGTGGGTCTGGCTTATGTGGATCCTGGGGAATTGAGTCCTGGGCCTTAGGCACTGGAGGCAAGTGCCTTAACCACTGAGCCATCTCTCCAGCTCCTGAAGACATTTTTTAAGAGACAGAAAGCTGAGTTTCTTTCTGTGTCTAGCAAGTTCAAACAAGCTTCTCCATAAAACAACACATGAAACTTTATTGGAAAATAATATGTGCATGTGTGGCTGCACCAGATGTAAAAACTCCTGTCTTTTTGAAACCCTCACCCATCTCTTAGTTAGAAAATGCCCAGGGCCTCAGGACTATTATACTCTCAAGCTGATTCCCATATTGCTACCAAAAATGCAGCTCTAGCCGGGCATGGTGGCACACACCTATAATCACAGCATTTGGGATGCACAGGTAGGAGAATCACCGTAAGTTCAAGGCGGGCCTGGCCTACACAGTGAGTGCCAAAACAGCTTTGTCTACTTAGTGAGACCCTGTTTCAAAATAAAAATCATAAAATACATATCAGACCACTTCCGCCTTTTGGCTGAAACCTCCCCAAGGCTTCCACCGCCCACAAGACAGAGCCCATGTTCCTAGACAGGAAGGTCCAGTTCCTTCTCCATCTCACGTTCAACATCGGGGTCTTTATTGTCTTCTTCTCACACCGCATGGCTTTCCTCATCCCTCCCTCCGCTCACCAAGACTCTGCCAGGCATCCAAGCTGCCCCTCTGCAAAGTTTTCCCAGAGTGATTACAACACACCCACCTGCATATCTGCACTCCCACAAGCCCTGGGTGTTTTCTAACTAAGAGATGGGTGAGAGATGGGTCACCACTTAGAATCATCTGCTTGGGTATCCAACCTGTTACTCCATTTCAAAAGAAAGCAAACTTTTTTCTTGAAGTATTGTATACATAAAGACATGTGGGAATGCACCCTTAACCAGCACTCAGAACAGCAATCAGCTACTTCTAGTGCACATACACAACATAGCATGTGTAGCCCGAGTGAATGTGATCCCTAAACCTGAGGTGAGAGGTGAGTGTAATTCATCTTTGGGAGCTCAGCAGCAGGCACAGTGGCTAACTAATGGCATTAAGTAACTCAGGGGCTGCCGATGCCCACTTCTCCTGTGGTGGGCATATAACAGGATCATTCAGGATTCCCCAAGCAGGCCTTGAGTGTCTGAATGATGAGGTTTTGGAAATGTTAGTAGCTGAGAGAAGGAGACTGGGAAGAAGCTGGCTGCTGGACAGCAAAGCTGCACATACACCTTGGTGAGATCCAAGACCTGCTCACAAGAGAAAATGAAGTCTTTCTCCCTAGACTTGAAACCAATCTCAGCTGCTATCACAAGTCACGGTTTCTACATCTGTGAAGAGCAAACGAAGTCACTAGAGAATAGCAGCCCTTTCATTAGATCTAAGGAAAAGGAGCGAGTGGAGTTCTGTTTTTTTCCTACGCTCAGCTCCTGGTACCAGGCATCAGCATCCCTTAAGTCAACAGCCAGAGCCAAACCCCAGGCGCTAAGGATCTCTTTTCCCTGCCAGCACGCTGTAGCATGTGTAACTCCCTTAACGTTAGCATCCCCACTTCCAGGCTTCTCCCAGACAATAAACTACCATTTACTTAGCACTGACTGTGCAGCAGACACTTCAGACATTCCCACATTTGTTCTGTTGAGCTGCTTGCTCAGGTGGATAATCCCTGATACCTGTATATCCATGATGCTGAGGAGACCGGCAGCACCCAGGTGAGAATCCGGAGCAGAGGACAACTCCAGGTGAATCTCAGAGCATAAGGGCTCTAGACAGATGATGGGGTGAGGGGGGACAGGGTGAGGAGGGGTCTTGATAGACTGCTCCACCTTCTCACCTGCTGGTAGGAATCCAGGCTCCACATTACAGAGAGCCCGGGGTTCTTGTACCGAGTTTTCTCCTGAGGCATTGGAGTTATATTTCCCCATGGTCTAATTTTTCATTATCATTATTATTCACACATAACCATTGTATAAGATAATGGACTTCACTGTGACATTTTCATACATGTGCATCCCCACCGCATTACTTTCTCTTGCTCCTCCTTCCCCCTCCCACTGGTCCCTCCCTCTTCCCAACAGTTCCCCTTCGACCTTCATGTCTTATATATATTTTTAAGGATTTAGATTTGCGTGTGAGACGCATGATGCTTGTTTGAATCTGGCTTACTCTACTTAGCACGATGATCTCTAGTTCCATTCATTTTCTGCAAAAGGCATAGTTTCGTTCTTCTTATGGTTGAATAAAAATCCATTATACGTATGTACTGCAGTTTTATCAATTCATCTGTTGAAGTGTAGACTGATTCCATAATTTGCTATTGTCAGAAGTATAACCATTAACATGGGTGTCCAGGTGTCTCTGATCTATGCTGACCTTGATGTTTAGGCCTGGTTCTGAAATAAGACTTTGTGGTGGTTCACAGGCCATAAGGTTGAAACCCTGGCTGCATCCACTGTTCCTGGGGGCAACCAAGAGAGGTAGAGCCTTCTGGAATGGAGGGCAGCAGGCCCCAAAGGAGCATGCCTGAGAGAGATAAGACAGAGTTCAGGGCTTCTAAGAAAAAACTCTCTGTAAGTCAGCCATTTCTCTCGCTCTGGCTTAAATTAAGGCTATTAAAGAAGACTGTGTTTTCCCGGGACTTTCCTGGCACCATAGGACAGCCTTTGGCAAGAACATTCTAGCCCTGTTCAAGCCAGGGGTCTGGTTAAATACTCACCCACAACTGTCCCATTCCCTGGCTCAAGGACAGACACAGAGCCATGCTATCCCAGATCCAGATCTGTAATAAACAACTAGGGCTCCCCTCACCGCAGACACCCCTGGTCACATGCTATTTACAAGCGCACCTAATCATGTCTTGGTTCCTGATCGGTGCTTATCCTGGTTCTGAATATCACCTAGATCAATACCTATCCCCCAGCTACTAACAGTCACCACACTGGGAAAGAACCATGGTCAGGGGAATTCTGAGCCCATCAGATTTGGTGCCAACTGAAGAAAAAGTGGAGAAAAACCCAAATATTTACAAACATTCTAAAATGTTTAGTTGAGCTGCCTGTGTAAGTCAGAAGTGCCTAGGACATACCATTTTCCTGAGATTCACTTATTTTTTTTCCCCTTCAAAATAGAGTGGCCTAAAAAAAATAATCTAAGTCACCATTTTTGCTTCTCTTGCATTTCAGGGGCGCAGACCCTTTGCATGCAGCTTACTTCAACACTATAGAATTTCCTCTGAGCTTTGAAACCCAACTCCTCCTTGATGGATATTAGTGGAACGTGCTTTCCTGTCTCCCTAATGAACTTTCTCTTGGAAAATACTCCAAACAAGGAAGATGTGAGAAGTGGAATGCTATTTTCTTTAAGGCAAGGAGAGACCCTTTCTTTTGGCTTCCCCTCTTTGGTCCACCCCAGAGGAATAATCAGCCAAGAGTCACAGATGGGATCTGTTACAGATTTGCTTTCAGGTTGTGTTTACTTGGACAGAGGCTCAGAGCAGCCAGGGTGGGCTCCTGACAGCCCTGTCTTGCTGGGTCTCAGGTGCTCTGATCAGGACTAAACCCAGCTAATATTGGGGAAGTGGGTGATGGGAGGCTCTTTCGTGATGCTCCTGGTAAACTGAGAAGACAGAAGCTACGTCCTTCAGGGACCCTTCAGCTTCTGTGCCTGGAGGGAAGGAGAGCGGCAGCCCTGCAGTCAGAACAGTACTGACCGAAAAAGAGGAGTCCACCCAACACCGAAACATCTTGACAATAGGACAAAAACCCTAGTGGGACTGTTCTTGGCCTCTCTCTCTCTCTCTCTCTCTCTCTCTCTCTCTCTCTCTCTCTCTCTCTCTCTCTCTCTCCTCTTTCTCTTCTTAACTGTAAATATCCTTTGGAAAGGAGCTCTTTAAAATCAAATCAACATCAATTTCCAAATAAAATCTAGCATGTAATTAAGTAAAAAAATTAAAAAGGAATTAAGTGAACAGAAAAATTCAATGCCATCATCACATTTACCTACGTTGATTTTCCTTAAAGATAATTCAGCTATAATAATCATGGTTTTTATAAATAAAATTGTGTAAAGCAGGACAACTCATGGCTGAGAAAATGCAATTGTCCAAACAGCAAACTCTCAGGAAACCTACATTCTTTTTGCTTGGTTAGTTTGTGGATGAACAAGACTTTGTCGTTTGACTATCTCGTCTTCAGTATTAGCAGGGACATGAGTGCAGATCTGGTTCTTCCTGGGATTACTCAGAGGATGAAACAGGTCATGAAGGTGATAACACCTGGTCGCCCCTGACTGATCTCCAGTCACCTTTGGTTCACACACTTTGATGGCTATCACCCACAGGTCCTCACTGAGAGCTAGCGTCCCAGACACATGGCTCAGAGTTCTTCCCTCTAAGCTTCGGCTCCTGTTGTAAGCTCAGCCTGGGACGCCTACCCCCCCTTCCCTCTTCCACATTTCCAAATCTACCCCTTACTCAAGCCACTTAAATGTTAAATGTTGACTTTTCCATAAACCATCTCTGATTCTCCTGTCCCCAAAGAGAATGACGGTTTTCCCTGAACTCTGTAGCATTTCATCTCTCATAAGTTCCATGCGTGACCCGAACACCCCCCTCTCACCACACACCCTCAAGTTCAAGTGTATCTCAGCAAATAGGCACAGTGCATTTACATCCAGTGGACATTCATTATTTAAGGAATGGGAACAGTTATCTTCATATTTTTATCCAAATTTGAAATTATTTAAAAGTAGCTACTGGTTACTTTATTTCTGTGTATTAGGTTTGGGTCCTCGCTTTGCAGTTCCTAAAGGTCTGTGCAAAGTGAGGGTTACATGTATATGTAAGCAAAAATATATGACATAAAGGTGATCCTTCTCCTCGTGGGGAGACAACAGAACACCAAGTGTTCTGCACCAAGGGTAGCCAGCCACGTACACTAAACACAGAACTCATGTAGTGCTTCGTAAATCACAGCCCTGGAAGAAAATAACAGTGTTCTCCCAGTCACAGGGGAGGGAGGGCTTTTAGTTATGCGGGGAAACCGCATCTTTTGCCAATTCAGAACCATGACAGTTCTTATGGAAGGTTGACGAGAACAGACATCTCGGAATGAAACTGAAATATACAGCTTAGTTGCTGAAACATGGTCACTTCTAGAACGTTTAAGCAGCTTCTGGGGATAAGAAATGTGTGTGTGTGTGTGTGTGTGTGTGTGTGTGTGTGTGTGTGTGTGTGTGTGTGTTTGTGTGCTACTCGGGAATGCCTAAAATTAGAGCCCTAAAATGAAATAAGCATCAGCACGCCAGGAGTAAGGCTGCTTCCCATGCCAAATGCTGTGAATGGCCCAAAGAGCCACTAAAGAGCCATTAAGACTGTACAGCGACGTTTCAACAGCTAAAAAGCTGAGGTGAAGCACTTTGCAAAGCAAAGGAACGAAGAAACACAGGACTGATGGAAGAATCTCATCAACACACGTTCAGCCATCTTTAAAGGGAGCTGTGCTGAGTGATGATGAAGAGACAGGAGCCATGGGTAGAGCTCCAGAGTAAAGACCTCCACGTGCACGATTCCGCTTATGGGCTCCCAGAGGCTTCAAAGGAATGGCTATGTGGGGTCATAGCTCTTAGCATCACATCAAGGTCAAGGTGAGGTCAGAGTCACATTCAAAATCCCCCGAAGATTAGCTAGAGTGACTATGGGATTTAGAACCTTCTAACCAGCTTGGCTTCCCAGCTGGGTTTCTTGGCAGGTTCACTGACTTCTTTGAGATTCATTCTTGTGGCCAAGTGAAGTGAGTGGCAGTTAGTGGGTAGGAATTCATGCTTCCATTCTAGAGCCAGCCTTACAGTGGATGCACTGTATTTAAAATATTACAAGCAATGACATCTTCTCATCTAGGTTCCAGGACTTTATCTGCATAATGGGAATCCTGACCCCTTGCCATTTCCAGGGCTGTTGGGCAGATTAAGGATATGTGTAAAAACACTTAGGTAAACAATGTGAACAGGTGGAAGAGAATTTTGTAAAATATTTTTTATTATTTATTTGCAAGGAGAGAGAAAGAGAGAGATGGAGAGAAAGGGAGGGAGGGAGAGAGAGAATAGGCATACCAGGACCTCTTGCCACTGCAAATGAACTCCAGATGCATGTGCCACTTTGCACATATTGCTTTACATGAGCACACAGGAATTGAACACAGACCACTAAGCCTTGAAAGAAGCACTGAGCCATCTCTCAGCACAATTTTTATCATCCCTGATAATACTATTTGGAAATTAATCAATCCCTCAACTTCTAAGTATACACAAGCCATCAGACAATCACGAAAGAAATATAAAACCTGTGGGTTCAATGTGTGCTCCCAAAAATACATTGAAGTTCTAATCCAAGTCCCTATAAATGTGGCTTTATTGGGAATAGGATCTCTGGAATGTATAAATTAATGTAAGTAGTATCTATTCTTATAAGAATGATAGTCATTGTTGGGGAATGTTGTAGAAAAGGGGGCGGAAAGATTGTAAGAACCATCATGGGGGAGAATATCCAGAGACATTGCATCCCTCAACAACACCCCCACACACACACACCAAAACTGGCTACTACTTGTACAACTCATAACCCCCCCATCCCATGGAGCATTCCAGTAATCCCACTAGGAGGGCTCTCAGAGGATTGGGGGAAGGGAGGAGGGAAATGGGGTACCAACATAAGACTTGTTCATACAGTGTTTCTACTTATCAACAGTAAATAAATTTAAAATATAAAAGAATATAGTCATTGGATTATATCCTCACCACTGGTGCCTCCACCACCAATCAAGTATGACTTCATTTTACCTCAGGGTAGATCTTGATCCATTATGACTGGTGTCCCTAGAAGAAGAGGAATGTGCCACAGGAAGACAGGCATACTGGGAAAATGTCAGATGAGGATGTGGGCAGAGACTGAAACAAGGTGGCTGTAAGCCAAGGAGTGCCAAGAATTGACAGGCAGTCCAAGAACTGGAATTGACAAGGAAGGATGCCTCCAGAGTCCCAGAGGGGCTGTGGCCGATCTTCCAGTCCCCACAACTGTTTCTGTCTCTTAGACCATCACTCTGTGTGTGGTACTTTTGTCATGGAAGATGTGCAGACTATAGACAAATACAGACCTTTTTTTTCGTTCCCCTTCTCTGTTTCACGCGTACTTCTGTAACATTTCCCGTGGAACACCTCTTCACACTCCACCTGCCATGTTTCTGAAAAGCTTTGCCACCGTTCCAGCAACTCGGCCTGAAATCTCTTTAGAGAATTCCTGGTTGGTGAATCGGAGCTACTGTAAACAAGAGGTCTGTCTGGTGTGCTGGGAAGTGACATTCTGCAGGAGGGCGGAGGTGTGTGTGTGACAGTGAGCTGTGACAGATTCCCTGATGTCTTTGGAAGAGTTACACTCTGCATAGCTTCCTTTCTCCTTGGCCGACAATAGTAAATGGGTCCCTGGAGACTTCAAGCTCAGGTCACCTACAGAAACTCCCTGGCCACGTGCCTTCATCAAGAGGGCCACACCCTGAGTGCATGGCCTAAACCCTGTGCTAGGAGTCAAAGCCCCCGGAATCTGCTTCTGGTTTTGCCCTCACTGGCTCTACAGCCTCTCTTTATAATGTAGGCACATCACCTTCACCACCCAGAGAGGTCCCGAGCCACGAATCAGAATAGAGCAGTGCAGCACTGTGCAAACAGAGAGTGGTGGCCGGTTGTCCATGCCTGGAGTGGGAGAGAACCTCCAGGAGGACCAGGAAAACGGAATCAAAGTGTCCAGCTGGTGAAAGAAGAATCCACTCTGGGGCCTGATCCTCTGGTATTGGCTGCCTGGGGAGAGACCAGTTGAGATGCGCTCTCCTGGTGGGTCATAAAATGAGTTTACGTAGGGAGGAAGCAGGATGTATAAAGCCCAGGAGCCCGATCTGTTTCTGAGATCAAACAGAGCAGCATTGTGCCGGGGTGTGGAGCTGATGTCAGCGTCTAGAATGCTGGTCGGAATCGCCCTGGTTACGCAGCTGGACCGGAATAAGGCAAGTCTGTATCCGAACTCATTAATTTTTACAACCAACTGAACTGTTCTGCCTTTTTGAGGGGGAGTGGGTTTGGGGAGGTGGTGCAGGGAAAGAACAAGGGAAGAAAGGGGAAAGGGAGGGGCTCGTATGTATGGAACAGGGGGCTTCCCACCAGCAGACACTATCTCATTATTCCCTGCAAACCCCAGCTTCCAGCCTCCAGTGCTCAGGACAGTCAGGAGGTCCCAGTGCAGCGGCCAGGGAGAAAGCGCGGCCACTGAGCCCGAAGGATAATTAGACTGGCACAGCAGCTCCTGGAGTTCAGGTTATGTCAATGTTGCCATTATATGCCTCACTTTTCAGGGGTTTATAACGGAGCTATAAAAACTCTCGCCAGCTGAAAAGTTGGCAGACCAGGTCACAGCAACCGAGGGACCGCTTTTCTAATTCAATCCAGCTGCTCATAACTTGAGGTGGGGGAGCACATCACACGTTTGGGAAACGCCGAGGGGCTGGGGTGAGGTATTGCGCACTGATTTTGCTTTCTGATCACCCTTCCTCCTCCCCCCTCTCCTTCATTTCTTTGTGCCATAGGAAAAGAAACAGCATTCTATAAATGCGCCCCAAACACTTCCTGAGCCAGGAACCTATGGACACTTTCCAAGCGCAGCTAATGCGGCCTTTCTCTGTTCCTGAGGAAGTATACTGGTCAGCAAGCGTGTGAAGCATCCCACCCAAACCTCTCCCCAAGCTGTGCAGATGAACTATCATAGGCAAATCCCAGCGTGGGACAATCCTGCTGCATTGCTCTAACAGGGTTGATTTGACTGATAAGTATTAGCCCATAGTCTCCCATGTAAGTACCCAAATCCTGCAGCATCTTGAACAGTGCATAGGACTCTCCACAAAGTGCTAAAGCCTTCCTTGATTCTTCTGTCAGAAGATTCCCTCACTCTCCCTCTTTCTCCTTGGTCTCTGATTTATTCTTCCTATCACACAGCTTACTGCTGAGTTCTGTGTCAATTACGAGTGTATGTCTTGGTTCTTTCACTCATATGAGCCTCAGACTGATCAGTCTCTTACTTTCTCCAAAGTGCCTAGTGTAGGTGGACTCCGCTCAGTAAATGTGAGTGAAATTAATTACTTAAATAATTAATTGAGGTCAATCAAAAGATAGGTGACTAACAGCATTGTTATAAGAAAAGCTCAGAACAGACAGAAACTATCAACCGCTGCTTTCTTAACAGAAGGGAAGACAGTACATTGACAGATTCTTACCTTGCTACTGGCAATAACACTAAAAAATGGTAGGATAGGAAGTCAAGATCCCCAAACAGAAAGCAGCAGCAAGATGCAAGCAATTCATATATATCTGTCCACATGCACAACATATATAACAGCAATAAGAAACAAATAACACTGTATGTCACATGTAAGTACATGTGCACATACCTGTATCTGCAAATACCTCTATGGAAAATAAATAGATTTTATCTATCTATACTGATTTTCTCTCTGTTGGGACTCATTTACCAGCTCCACTGCTAAGAAGGTCCTTTATAACCTACAAGTACCTGAACAGTAATTGCAAGAAGAGACAATTGTATGAATACTGGTGTGTAACAGATTTCCTCCGAACTGAAGAAAGGAGATTCTGGGGGTTTAGGGTGTTAACTAGAAACAAACACCCCATCCTGGGTGGGGGGGCAGGCAGTGCAGGAAGGAAGTTCCAGAGACTGAGGAAGTCAACAAGTCTGAGAAAGGGTTGCAAGACCTGCCCTAAAGCTTATACGAAGGGAAAACAACTGCTTGCGGAAGAGAGACTCTCATGGAGCTGCCTACACGTGGTGCAGTGAGCTGACTCCCCAACTGCAGTGTGCTCCAGAGATGCAGCTTCTGGGAGTCCTCACCTTTGCTCAGGAGGGCTTTCTCATGATTCCTGCCTTTGAGTTGAAGCAGCTATGGGGAGGGAATTATCCAGGATGGTGTGAGACTCCTTATGGTATAGCTGTGTTTACAAAACCAGTTTGGTGACTCAATGATTTTATTGGGGTTACTTGCAGAGCAGGGTGAGGGGTTGCTTACAGGAGCAATAGATGACTTAAACACAGCTACACAGAGGTATTTTGAGGTTGAAATAAATGCATTTTGCATACAAGATGGCCTAAGAAGACAAGGGGTGGAAGGTTCTGGCTTGAAAGTGATGTGTCTGAATGTCAGGTTGACACAGGATGGACTTGTGATAGTCAGTACTGATTGTCAACTTGACAGGATTTGGAAAGAACTAGTTGACAAATCTCTGGGCATGTCTGTGGGGGAAGTTTCTGGATCAGGTTAGTTGAGGTGAGAAAACCCACCTCTGTGGGTAGCACCATTCCGTGGGCTGGGGTCATCAGAATGAATAAACAGGAGAAAGTGTCTCTGTCTGCTTCATGATTGAAGATGCAAGGTGACCAGCTGGCTCATGCTCCTGCTGCCATGAATTCCCCATCAAGGTGGGCTGTACCCTAGAACCGTGAGCCAAAATAAACCCTTTCTTTCTCATGTTGCTTTTATCAGGTGTTTTGTCACAGCAACATGAAGAGCAACCAATCCAGGAAGAGATGAGGGAGACACTGGCAGACATAGGAAGCTGGAGTCACAGCTGGTTTGGGGAGAAAATCCAGGAAGTCAGGATCTTTGCATTACTTTTCTGTCACGGTGGTGAAGCTGCTTTGCTGACGTCCTGAGTATCGTCTTTCCTTCCAGCTGACCTCTCTCCTAGGTTGAAGCTATGATCTGTTCCATCTCCCTTCCTGAGTTCTGTCTACAGTATGAAGCCTCCTTCCTTGTATATTTTTCTGCTAATGGAATCAGTGTGATGGCCCTGGGGCCTCCTGCTGCTGCTTCGACAGCCAAGGCAAGCCATGGCCTTCTTGCCTAACCCTCCTACAACACTCCCTCTGGTCCTCCACACTTGGCAATGAAAGGGGATATTTCCCTGGGGATCATATTCCCTGGGGATTGCAGTCTTTCTGCTACTTCTTTGACCATGGCTATTTTTATGAAGGTCTGGCCTTAGTGTCGCTCTTCATCCAGTCCCTTCTGAAACACTGAATAGGATGGAAACTATATTGCTTACATGTGCAAGGCACGTGTTATTCTCATACTTACTCTTTTCCCCCACAGAGCTTTTTGTTTCTTTTTTATTATTCTGGGGGTCATATCAAAGTGGACCTCAGTATGGAGGAAATTAAGCACTTGCTTCCAGAAGTCTGAACAAGGCAGCCTTCAAGGCATTTCACATTGTGAAATTGTAGATATGTTTATTCAACACGCCTGAATCTTTTGAGTAGCAGTATGGAGATAAAAGAACAGCACTTGGAGCCAAAGACCTAAGCTTGTGGCCCTACTGGACCACTTATGAACCATGTGACCTTTATAAAATGACAACACTATCTTGCATTGAATGAGAGAACAGGAAGGGATTTTTAAGCTCTTAAAAGATGAAAAAAGACATAATAGTCATTCTCTGTTTTTCCTTTTGCCTCTCATAGGCTGGGTCCATAGCCTGGAAGGTATTCAAAAGAATAAAGTTCAGAGGGTAGAAAAAGCAGAGAGAGGTGTTTCAGGGTATAGATAGGAATTGAGCTCTTGTATGTGTGAATGCAGGTGCAGGTGTAAATGCATTTGTGTGTTTTCTTAGTATTTGAGGGCAACCTCGGATGTCATCCCCTGGGCACTATTTACCTTTTTTGAGGCAGGGTCTCTCAGTGGCCTGGAACTTGTCAAGTAGATTAGACTGGCTGGCCAGTGAGCCACAGGGATCCACCTGTGTCTGCTTCCCCAGCACTGGGATTACAATATCCCATGCATGACATTTTTAAAAGTGGGTTCTGAGGATGGAACTCAGGTCTTCACACTTGAGCAGCAAGCCATTTAGCCCTGAGTTAGTTCCCCAACCCTGTGCTGGGAACTTGAGGAGCACAGCATCGACAAGTTGGAGAGGGAAGGATGCAGCTCAGATCTGGATGTGTGTGGGAGGAGATGGGGCGAAAGGACCTATGGAAGCAGATCAGAGCAAAACTGCAGAATGCTCTGAAGGGCCAATAAAGGAACAATTGCTTTACTCCTAAGCAACATTTTTATTAGTTGTGTGTAACTTTTATCATTCCTCCCTTAACACACGTGCCCTGAATTGGAAAGAGACTAGATTTGAATTTGAGCTGCGCCCTTCCAATTTGGGGATGAATACCTTTGGACAAGTCATGTGAAAATGTGGTTTGTGAGGATTTAGAAGACATAGGTGAAGAACACGAGAACTTTGCCCACCTATAATGAGTGTTCTGTAAAGTGTAGGTGAGGCCTGGGAACTTGCATAGCTAAGGAGTTCCTGATGTCACATTTCCTGAGCTTCTGCCTTATCTCAGTTTACCCTGGCACAGACCCTTGTGAAAGTCCTCTTATTCCCTCATATCTGCTAACAGAGTCCTCTGAACCCCTAGGGAACATGGAAGTTTTTATTTGATATTAACTGTTGGATCAGGGTTGGGGATTTATAATCGAACTTAAGTAAGTCACTATCAATGATTTCCTTAGTATATAAGAAAACAGTATTACTTATCACAGTTAAAATACTCAAGTAGTTCACTCATTTTATTTTGTTCATTTGGCAAATTTTTGTTGAATATTTTATGTGCTGTAGTGTAACCAATGCCTCACGGTTCTAGGGTACATCCCATCTTGATGGGGAAGTCATGGCAGCAGGAGCATGAGCCAGCTGGTCACCTTGCATCTCCAATCATGAAGCAGACAGCGACACTTTCTCCTGTTTTTTTAAAATATTTTATTCATTCATTTTCTTTTTTAATGTTTTATTTATTCATTTTCAAGCAGAGAGAGAGAGAGAGAGAGAGAGAGAGAGAGAGAGAGAGAGAGAGAACCAGGGTCACCACCTTGTTGGTCTGGCCCATGTGGGTCCTGGGGAATTGAACCCGGGTCCTCAGGCACTGGAGGCAAGTGCCTTAACCGCTGAGCCATCTATCCACCCACTTTCTCCTGTTTATTCATTCTGGTGACCCCAACCCACGGAATGGTGCTACCCACAGAGGTGGGTCTTCTCACCTTAACTAACCTGATCCAGAAACTTCCCCCACAGACATGCCCAGAGATTGATCAACTAGTTCTTTCCAAATCCTGTCAAGTTGACAATCAGTACTGACTATTACAAGTCCATCCTGTGCCAACCTGACATTCAGACACATCACTTTCAAGCCAGAACCTTCCACCCCTGTCTTCTTAGGCCATCTTGTATGCAAAATGCATTTAATAAATTCAATCTCAAAGTCCACATAGAGTTTAACAGTTCTAACATTTTTCAAAAGTGTTTTGTCTCTTCTGAGGCAACCTTTTGACTGTGAGCCTCCATAACATTGGGATAAGTTATGTGCTTCCAACTTAGAATCTCACAGCAGAAACCTTCCCATTCCAAGATGAGAAATGTGGACATAGCAAGCACATATCAGAGCAAAACAAAGGCAAACTCAGCAGGGCAAACACCAAGTCCTTGTCAGGCATCTAGAGATAGACAGACTTCAACCAGGATAGGAGGACAAAGAAAATTATGGGGACATGGGTGGGGAAGGAGACACTCACCCCTCAGACTGGTTGAAACTTCTCAGAGGCTAAGAAGCAAAAATACCAGCACAGTTAACCACATTTGTTATGAAGGTGCTTACATAGAAGTAATTAACCTAATCTAGAAACTCCCTCAGACATGTCCAGAAGTTTGTCGCCTAGGTGATTCCAGATCCTTACAAGTTGATATTCCATAATCACCACAGTCTCCATCCGTGACTGCCCCTGGTTTCAGTTTTTTTCTCTTCTCCCTCTATCTGCTGGGCCTCCAAAGCACTAATACGAACTCATGGGCACTGGGCAAGTGTCTGCATTAGTTATGAACAAATTCAAGAAGGAGACATACCTTTTCTTAACCTTGTAAGTAAAAGAAAACCAGCACAGAGGCTACAAAGAGCTCAAAATACACAGAAAGACAGCATTTTTTCTTAAAACAAACAAACAAACAAAAAAACCTTTTTTCATTTATTTATCTGCAAGGAGAGAAAGGAATGGAAGAAAGAATGGGTGTTCCAGGGCCTCTTGCCATTGCAAACAAACTCCAGATGCAGGCACCACTTTGTGCATCTGACTTTACATGGCTACTGGGGACTTGAATCTTGGCCACCAGGTTTTACAAAGGAGCACCTTTAACTGCTGAGCCATCTCTCCAGCCTAACACTAGTATTTTAAGATGCAAAAGCCAATTATAGGATTTAGAAAAGAATTTTAAAACTCAGCTCTGTTCTCATGAAAATTCCAGAAAAGGAAAATCAGATGATGAAAGATCAGAGACACAAAGCCAGCTACGAAAAGGGTACTAACTCTGCAGAGGTAAGAATATACCAGAGTTAAGGGAATCAGTGAAAAAGAGCAAATTAAAATTTTCATTGAGATCAATAAAGAGTAGAGTGAGGCCTTCAAAAAGTCAAAAAAAAATGATGCAGAAAGATGAATGGAATGACGAAGAAAAAGATGAAGGGTTAAAGTAATGAGAGAGAAATTACTGGATTTGAAGAAGAGCTGGTACAACAAATGCAAATAAGAGATGCTTCTGGGGGAGGGGCAGAATAAATAAAAACTAAAAATTAGATTACAGAAGAAAACATTCTTCAGTTGATAAAAAATAGAGTTTTATATGAAACACTTATGTGTCCATATGAATATCAAAAATGATGTTACTAAGAAAAAGTACAGAATTGGGGGGCACCATTACCCCCATAACTACAGATCAAAAATCTCAGTCAACACCTCAAAAACTACCACAGGTAATTCAACTGCTTGATATATCCAAGTTTAAAAATGATAAAAGAATTTTATAATTATCTAGACAGAAAAAAAGTTTATCTATAAAGTTTAGAAGATCACCCTAAATACAGATAGCCGTGTGACATTAAATAACAGAATACAAGAGAGAAATGTCTATAGTTTTGAGCACAAAAAAAATGGCCTACTACTTAAAAATTCTAAACTTCTCTAAGTTATCATTCATGTCTGAAAGAAATATAAGAAAAATAGCTACTCAGAAATTCCTAGGGGATATCACTCACATTCTTCCAGAAAAAAAATGCTAACAGAGATCATTCAAGTTTTTTTTTAATGGAGGTGTTCTGCTAAAACAGAGCTGTCAATCACAAAAAATCAGTTTTATAAACATGAATAATTTTAAAGTATGTTTGTTAAGAAGTCTTCTAATATAAAACAATATTTCTGGAAAGATAAAATGTTAAATATAATAGCTGGAATTTATCAAAATTCAATTTTTATATACTCAAACTTGTATGTCTCATTATTTTTAAGTTTTACTATGAAGGAAAATATTAGAAGCAATTACTAAAATCTAGCTAAAAATATTTGCTATGAATTACATAGGATACTTCCTGATACCTTCAATTTATTTGAAATGCATTTGGTAAAACAAAATGGGTTGATGGAGAGATAGGATAGACACATGATAATGCAAATATAATTAAATAAAAATGATAGAAACTAAGTGGTTACTATATGAGTATGAACTGCAAAATTCATCTTTTCTGTATATATGGAAGTATTTGTTAAAAGGGATTTGGAGAAAAGAGTAATATCTGACTCTAAAATTTAAGATTAAACAAAATTAGAAGCTAATGAAATAGAGAAGAAAGTAAAAGTGTGTTTATTTCCTAACATAGGAGAAAGTCAGTAGGTAACATTAAAAAAAAAATAAATTATTAGGAAATCAGAAGGTTGCTGGGGTTGGTGGCACATGTTTATAATCCTAGCATTTGGGAGGTAGAAGAAAGAGGTCATTTTCAGCTATATAGCAGCCTGGGCCACATGAGACCCTATCTCAAAAAGGAGGAGGAGGAGGAGGGGAGGGGGAGAAGGAAGGGGAAAAAGGGAAGGGGAGGAGGAGGGGAGAGGGGAGGAGATGGAAGAAGGGGAGGAGGGGGAAGGAGGGGGGATGGAGAGGGTGAAGAGGAGGAGGAGGAAGAAGAAGAAAAAGAAAGCTAGCAAAAAAGCAACTTGGGTGATCTATTTATCTACCTATTACATTAATAATAAAATGGCTTAAATTCCCAAACTCCACTGCATTAACAGACAGTTCTAATTATAAGCTTTTGCTGACTAACTATTCTCTATGTCTCAGATTTAACCAAGCCCATGAACTGTAAGACCTGGGGAGGTTTTATTGTTGAATTAGAGGAAGAAGAAATAATACGGGCTATAAAAACTGGGTCCCCAAGTAAAGCAAAGGGTCTTCATTGAAGGATTAGGTGATCACATGAGGAGCTTCAGCATCTTCCCAACTAGGCTTCAATCCTTAGAGCAAGATCTCACATCCACAGCGGAAGTGAGGTAAATGGAGAAACCAGCAGGTTTAAAGAGAATCGAGTGCACGCCTTTAATCCCAGCACTCCGGAGGCAGAGGATGGAGGATCACTGGGATTTTGAGGCCACCCTGAGACTATATAGTGAATTCCAGGTCAGCCTGGGCTAGAGCGAGACCCTACCTCAAAAAAAAATTAAGAGAGAGAGTTAGTTGAAGGACATAAGTGAGGACATCTTGAATCTCCATGAATAAATGACAAGAGTCCACTGCAGATGTTGGGAATACAGAGCAGGGCCTGGGTTAGAAATGTGGATACAAGGCTGGAGAGATTTCCCAGTGGTTAGAGGCGCCTGTTTGCAAAGCCTGACAGCCTGGGTTCAATTCCTCAGTACCCACATGAAACCAGACGCACAAAAGTGGTGCATGTATCTGGAGTTCGTTCACAGTGTCAGGAGGCTCTGGCATGCCCATTCTCTATCTCTGTCTCTTATTGTGTCTCAAATAAATAAATAAAAATAGTTTTTAAAAAGAAATGTGGGTATAAACCAACATCACAAAAGTGAGCTAAAGCCACACAATCCAAGGTATTTTAGGGAAAGAATAAATTACCAAACTCTGCTAAAGTCAAATGCTGAGGACACTAGACAGAGAAATCTCTGTGTGCAGCGTAAAGCCAGCAAAAGTCTGGTAGCAGGGAGGTCCTCAGATTCTTAGGAAATTCTTTCCAGCTTAGCCTAACGTCTGTCAGCAGGTGCCTCTTATGTCCTGTGAGCAACAGTGTATCTGGTTCCTCTTCCACACACCAGGGAAAGCAGAAAGAGCACAACCTTCATGCAGTTCCCAGGGCTGGTGGGCAAAGCCTCTTGAGAAGCCATAATGCTCTCTGAGAAAACCACATGAATCATCGACCCAGGAACCTGGAACACTCTACAAAACCAGTGCTATAAATCTAATATTTACACAAAATCTAGAGGTTGAAGTTCTTGTTACTGCCGAGAAGGAAAACATGAAGGCTGCCAGAAAGAGAAGTTTCTTTCTAGGCTCAGCCAATGCCTCTCGCAGGGAACGTTCTCAGTCTACAGATGAGGAAACTGAAGCGAAAAAGAGAAAACACACCTTCCCAAGAATGTGTTCATACACTGTACAATTCCCACGTGACCGGGAGATTTTCAGTTGAGAAAATCATAATCCCCAGGATGCAATGCCCTTCCCAGTGTCACACAGCAAGCAAGCATCCAAGTGACCAGTCAGGTCCAGCTTAATCACCACCGCTAAGTCACAGAACCAGCCTGAGCAGATCCAACAAAGAGAAAAGGACCTGTGACATTCTAAAGAAGCAGAGGCCCGAAATCCCACTGGGTCTGTTCTTGGGAAAGATGGAAAAGCCAGCAGACGTGCAGCTGGGGTTTGCTTGGAGACATTGGGAACTGCTGCAATGTGACTGTGTGAACAGCATCTCCGAGCCTCCTGCGTGGAGCTGCCCAGTGACTTCATCAGAAGAGAATTTGGCTGGAGCCCCACCAGGCTTCCTGGTCAGGATCTCAGCAAGGGGCTCTGGAACCTGAACTAATATAAAGCCTCCCCTGTGGCTCGGGCACCCAGTGGGTACATGAGCTACAGGGTTGGCATTGTTGGCCGATCAGCACACAGAGTGGGTTGAGAGCTGATGCCCAAGTCAGGGATCGGACCGGACAGTGTCCACCAGCCCGCCTTCTGTCTATGCATACTGCTGCACACAGCCCAGCCCAGAATTAGTGCTCATGAAAGGTGTCTTTCTACCACTTTAACTTCTAAAACCTGTCATAAAAGCAGCTCTTGTCTCCTAATGAGGTAATTGGTGTCATAATACAATTAGGAGGGTGCCCCTGGTGTGCAGCGCAATTAAGAAAGATGGATTAAATGACTTACATTTCTTTATTTGGCTGGAAAACTGGTTTAGTAATAAGATGTTGCTTGAGCCACAGAATGAAGCTCAGTGAATTCTGCACTGGAGCTTCCTGACTGAGGCACTGTCCTTCCTCACTCCACTGTCCAGCTCTTCTCCCGGGGCCAGAGAGAAAAAGAAGAGAGAAGAGAAATATACTAGACCACCCAGTATCAGCAGAAGGGACAATCTATAGCCACATTGGGACAGGCCATCATATCAGGGGACAAAACTCCCTGTGTTGAGAGCTGACCTGGAAGATTCATTCTGAGCTGACAAAAAGAACCCCCAGTCTGGAAAGCCTGGTGACAGGGTCCCAATTCCCAGTGCCCTGCTCTCAGCGGAGCCTTGGGAAAATCTGAGTCCTCTATCCTTGCTAAAAGAGTGTGACCAAGGGACAGAGGCAGGAGCACCAGGAGGGAAGCAGAGGTCCCATGCCCTCTCCTAAACCTGTGGAATCAGAATTGGATTTATCAAGATTCTCAAGAGATGCTTCTTCGTTTTGAGTTTTAACATGTATTCTAGCAGATGCTTCCAGAATTCCTCAGACGGTCGTTCAGGGTCCCTCGGAGGGGTTGAGCCCTGGAAGGTAGCCTGTGCCCACCTCATGGCTACTTGTTCTTCTCTTACACTTGGGCTGTTTTCAGTGGAGGAAGTGCTGCTTTAGAAATGAAGAGAGTAGAGGAGGGAGAGATGGAGGGAAGGAAAAGGAAGGGAAGGAATGTGATGGGCAGAAGAGAAGAGAAAAAAAGAAGGGCGAAGAGAGAAGAGAAAAGAGGGGAGGAGGAGGGAGGGGAGAAGAGGGGAGGAGGAAAGGAGGAGAAAAAGACACAAAAGAGGCGGGCCTGGACATGTGAAGGTCAACAGCCCACGTTTTGTTTTGCTCACTGAACCACAGACGTCTCGTGCATCACACCCAAGGGCTGCAAGGCCGGCCTCTGCCAAGCCACAGCTGAACAAAACGCCAGAAGGAAAGCTCTCTTCCTGACTAGGGAAAGCCAGCAACTCAACCCTCAGCTCAAACTTGGACCTCAGGGAGTCACAGTGTGTGGAAGCCAGCAGGGGCCCGAGAAGTCATTTCTCTTCCCTTCATCCTGCACAGTGGAATGGGGTCCATGCAGCAATCTGTCCGGGTGGGCAGCTGTGCCCCTCAGTGGCAGAGCTGGCTGGCATCCCTGTCTGTGGTTCTCTAGTCCCCGTATCAGGAGACCTCAGTGAATCTGCTCAGGGACCCTCCATGTCAGTGTGTGCAAGCCATTTCACAGATTTGCACAGTGTGGAACTGTCCTCACAGGGTTGTAACCACTGGCTGTGGTCAGGTCCTTCCAAGGAGTCTCTTGCCTGCTGCCCTCCAGATGGCAAACCAGCTGGAGCATTGCACAGAAAGTGGTCCCCACCCTGAGCCTGGCTATAGGCTGAGGCTGAACTCAACACTGCGGACTGGTACCTAGAGCCTAGTACCGAGTACCTAGTACCTTGACTCATTCCTTCACAGACTGCCTCTTTCCACCTCCTGTACCTGTCCACTGTCTGAGAAGACAGGTACAACAGCCCTGTGTCCGGTGGATAGCACTGAATGGACTAGATTTCTTTCTGTATGACCTGCCACATTGCCACCTAGGACCAGAGTTAGCTGTCCTTGTCTAGTTTATGCTCTGATCCCTTCTGTCCATCATAGCCCTAACACTTCAGAAGGACTGCAGTCAGTGTGATGACTAAGGTGACTCTAAGTGACAACCACTGATGGGCAGGTAGCATTTCAAGGTCAATACTGGGGACAAAGGCAAGATTTGAGTCCTTGGCAGGATTGAGCATCTCAGCACAGGATTTCATCACACTACTCAGAAAGGTGTGCGGTATAAAGCACTACTGCTTCTGGAATTTTCCATTTAGTATTTTTATTTATTTGAGAGAGAGACAGAGACAGAGAGGTATGGGAATGCCAAGGCCTCTTGCTGCTGCTGCAAATGAAGTCCATACACATGTCCCACATTGGGTATCTGTCTTTACATGGGTTCTGGAGAATTAAACCCGGGACAGCAGGCTTTCCTGGCAAGTGCCTTTAACCTCTGAGCCATCTCCCCAGGCCCCATTTAATATTTTTGAACCATGGTTGATCACTTGTAATAAACTGTAGAAAGCAAAGCCATGGATAAAAAGGGAGTTCCTGTATCTCCATAACGGACTGATGGTTTGGTTTATTTTTTTCATTTGACTCGAGGTAGTCCAACTCAAAGACCAAGTTAAATAACATAAATACCACTCAAAACTCAGGTCCAAAATGATCAAGTGAGCCCAGTGGGGGAAAAAATCCACGTAAGAAAACCTGTTGTAAGAAAGGTGCTTCATGGCCTGCAGCTGGATAAACCTTCTTCTCTAAACTCCCTTGCTTCTATCTCAGAAGCCACAGCACTCTGCTCTCAACATCTACCACAGTGACCATCACCTCCAGTCCCAAAGTGTCCCACAGCTGTCCGGTGCTCTTGTGCCATGAAGGAGGTTTCCACATCAAGGCTCACGGGGTTTTCTTTTGGTCCTGATCACCCTGCCATTTTTCTAAACTGCAAAAGAAGAGTGTGGGGGTGGAGGTGGGGGGTGGGGAGAAGAAGCCTGCGAACCTTCCCTGCAGCGAGGCGAGTGACTGCTAGGTTTCCATGGCTCACTTTCCACTGTTCTCCGTGACCCCTGCAGATTTCCCTTATGACTTAGTGTCCCGGAATGTCTCTTTATTAGGTGTCTGGAGAAGTCAAGCTGTCCTGATGCCAGCGCCCCACACTGAGGACTTTATTAGGTTTTTAATTTTCTGTCTGGGTGCCCCTGCTGCATCAAACTTTCCACAGCTGCTCAGTGGCCTCACTGGGCCTGTTCCCTTAACAACATGGACATGCTGTAAGACACATTGTCTCTCTGCTAAGCAATTTTGGGGGATCCAGATGGGGAGAGGATGTTCCGCCATAAGACAATCTACTGTTCTTGCCAAGACTTGGCTTAGCAGGACTGTCCAGGCAACATGGGGACCCCATGGGATGGGGGACTTGCAGAAGAGGGAGCCCACTTTCAGCCCTTCTGCCAAGAAGGCAGAGGAGGGGAGGGTCTCTCTTTCTGTTTTAAGACTGACCTGGCATCTGGTGCAGAGCTTGATGTCCTGTGCAGAGTGCTCCCTTCTCAGGAGACATTGCAAAACCAGCAAAGCAGAATAAAACAGAAGGGGCTGGAGAGACAGCTCAGCAGTTAAAGCGCTTGTGTGCAAACTCTGGTTTGATTCCCTGGTACCCACATAAAACCAGATGCACAAAGTGGTGTATGTATCTGGAGTTCCTTTGCAGTGGCTGGAGGTCCTGGCATGCCCATCCCTCTCTCCTCTCTATCTCTAAGTGCTTGCAAATAAATAAATAAATAATCAGGAAGACTTGCAGGCATACAGGTGTGGTTCTGTACAACAGGCCATCACTATTGCTCCTGTCTCCCCAGAGGCAAACAGCAACCCCCACCCATCATCCCACAGCCCCTTCCTATTGCATCCTGCAGATGCCTTGGGGAGCTCTGACTAGACCAAGTGACCTGGCCCCTTCCATCATTCAAGGCCAGGAAGGGCAGAGTAAAAGTGCAGGGAATGCCCCTCACTCCAGCTCCAGCCTGCTGCCAATTTGCTTTCTAGCTATAGTCCGTCTTTAAGCCCTGCTTTGAGGAGACCTTGTTTGTGGGGTGAATGCAAAAGCCAAGAGAGGAGAAGATCCTTTGGTGCTACCCGTATCAGGAACAATTTTGCCTCTGAGAGCAAATTGGTATTTGGGGTTAATCCCTCTGTGGATTGACTGGGTTGAAAGCCCAGCAGGTCAGGGGTCCATTACTGCCTGTGTTTATATATAAACTTCCTGGTCCTGGGAGACAATCTCCGTCATAGAGAAGGAAAAGGGAAGAAAAGAAAGGAGTATTTTTTTAATTAAATGGCCTACCCTCTAAAAATAAGTCAATCAAATGAGGCAGCGCTGTATAACCAAGGTTTGATTATTTTTAATGTCGGGTCAATGTACAAATATCCTTTTTCAGTTATTAACTACATCCTGGGGTTCAAACGTCTTTTGGAACACAATTTGAAATATTCCGTATTTTATATGCATAGATCTCATTTTTAACAAGAGACAGGAAGAACAAGCCCATAGTAATCTCCTGAGAGCCAGGGAAGCCTGAAGTAGCCAACATGCTCTGGCCAGATTTGGTTGGTTTTGTTTAGTTTAGGTTCTGTTTGGTTAGAGAAATCATGGTACAATCCCCAACATGGTGAAAACTCTAGTCTTAAAGGCCAAGTTGAAGCTACTATAAATGCACATATCAGAGCAACATGGCATTAATGTCCTATAACTCTATCATTTTAAAGGAATTAACAGAAAGAAAATTGCATTTCAAAAGAAGACAAAGGACGGGGGGGGGGGGGCAAGCACACACAAAAAGGTGAATCAGGATAGTTACATTGTAAGATCTATAATTAGAGCAGCTTTTCTAAGACTAAATTTAAAAGGCAAAGGTTCCTTCCTGTTGCTTGCTTGTTCATTTGAAGAGACAGACTTAAGAGTCTATTCCAGACTTGTGGGAGAACATTAAACAAAACATCCATGAAGAAACAGGGAAACCCTAGTACTTGAGACATTTACAGCCAGATAAGAATCGGAACTGAGGGATTTACATCCAAAGCAGCCCATAATAAAGCTGACCCCAAATACCTGATCATGTCACTGGTTTCCTTCTGGATTGCTAACTGATGGGGGTTTTGGTTTTAAAGGGTTTTCTTTGAGGTTTTTGCAAATATTAATGATAATTCTCACGATTTACTCTCTTTAAGTATAAAGGAAGGCATGTCTTAAATAAGCTCTCCACTTGTAACTAAAGAATTCTGGACATACAAGATTGTACATTTTGGCTTTCCTGAAGCTACATTTGTCCACAGAAGCAAAAGAAGAGAGGAAAGGAGGAGGGGAGAGAGGGAGGAAGGGAAGAAGAGAGGAAGGGAGGAAGGAAGGAAGGGAAAAGAGAAAGAAAAAGAAAGAAAAAAGAAAAGGAAAAAAAATAAAAAGAAAGAAAAGGGTAAATGAAAGTCATTTAATTACCCCTTTAAATTTTTTTCTAACTCATTGATTTTCCTCAATAAATACTATGATCCTCAAATTCATCACCAACTCAAACCCTGCCGTGTATGTTTGCCTGTTCCCTTATCACCTGAGTGAGGATGGTTCCCTAATATTTTCTAACCCCCCCCCAAGTTTCTTCAGAGCACCTGTCAGCAGAAGGAATGTGAGCAGATGAGAAAAAAAGGAGAAAGGATGACAGGGCAGCAATTTGGAAGCAAGACAGCAGGTGTAAAGCCCAAAGGTCACACCAAGGATATTCAGAAATGCCAGGTCCTTCGAAGACACTGGGAAGATATGTACCACAGGGGGTCTGCGTTTCTTAGGGGCACTGATGTTCTGTCAGCCTCCTTGCAGACGGGTGTCAAGAAGGTGAGGCATTTTGCCAGGCTGAATAAGGGAGAAAGAATTCCGGGCCTGGTGGCAAATATCAGAGGTTGTCAGAGAGCAAAGGGTGAGTCACTGGGTGACATCAGACTATGTTATGGGCAGAAGCAAAGTTTAACAAAGAGCTCCTTCTGCACTTTAAAATGCCAAGTGCCTAGGCTCTGGATCATATCATTTGCACCCCAAACCAGGGCACTTCTGAGAGAGAAAAGGGTGAGAGTTGATTAGAATTATGCTGAGGCATCTCATCTGAGCTGGGCCTGCCCTAGATTAGCCTAGACATTGCTGTCCCTAACTATAAATCCTCCAAAGTCAAGAAGGTTAACTCCAGCTGCCTTCAGAATTCACTACTTTGGACAAAGCCCAGCTTCCTTCTCCCCAAGAGAGAAGCAGCCATAATGGGTGGGGCATGAGGGAGCTCCTGGGTCACGTGGGTATGGGGACAGGCTAGTCATTAGTTAGACTCTTACCCAGTTTTGAAGAGTCACAATATATATTATCAAATTAAGATGGTGAAAAGCATACACAAAATCTACATTTAAGTGTGTGTGTGTGTGTGTGTGTGTGTGAGAGAGAGAGAGAGAGAGAGAGAGAGAGAGAGAGAGGAATGTTGGAAAGGAGATTATAGGGAAGATGAGGTATGACAGGAAGGAGGGAAGGCGAGAACAAAGAGAATAATGAAATATATGAAATGAAAACAAGAAGGGCTATTTAAGAGGAAGAAAGGAACCAGCAAAAGGAGTGGAAGAGGAAGAGTCCAGCAATGGAGGAGAACAAAGGTATCATGATTAGTAGTAGCTCCTTAAAATATCACAACGAAAACCATTATTTTGGATGCTAACTTCAAAAGTTAAAAATATGGTGAGAAGGCCTAAAGTCAATTAAACTATCTCAAAGGTGTTTAACTCCACTAGGTATTAAATTCTCCTGCGAAACACTTACACTCTTCAGGGGAACACTCTCTAACCTCTGGAAGCAGGTCTGGAGGGAGAGGCTGGGTGTCTGGGCAGCAGGTGCCTGCAGAGCATTTGACACTTCCAGCAATCTTCAGGGTGACACTAGCTGATGTGCAACTGGTGAGGTAATCCAGGAACCCACCAAGACTCAGCCAAAGGCCTGTAGAAGCAGGTCCAAAACACCCACACTCACAGCAGGGAACCTCTGCGTTCACACAGCCCAGCTGAGCCATTACTCCTGTGAGAAGAGCAGTGGAAACAGCACTGGATGAGAAGGTAAGACACAGCTCTGACCCCAACCAGCCAAGACAGGAGAGCCTCGCTGCGCCACCTGAGGCACGTTTCATCTGGGCTGCTGTTCCTCAAGGCAGAGAGTTAGGGTCCAGTTGCAGACATGGAGATGAGGTCTGGTAAAGGGGGTAATGGGTGGTCACAGAGACCAAGATGTGGGTACCTGGTGAAGCACATGTCACTGGGTATGCGGTCCAGTCATGCCCTCATAAAACCTTCTGGATACTGCAGTTCTCACCTGTCCTCTCACAAAGCTTCTGAGGACATGGCCTGGGGGCTTGTCTTGCAGTGTTTCCATCTGTCCTTCCCTTGTAGCCTGGGGTATTTTTCAAAACACAGACACATGCTTCAGAGCATCATCCGTAAGGTGAGAAATCCATTGATGGTCTGGAAAGTTCCTCAGAAGGGGCATTGAGAGGGGGGAGGTGGTAGAGTTCAGTGATTCTCATCTATGGATTCCAACTTCATGTGAGAATGTTCCAAGCTGGCCCTCCCCCTCCCTGTACCCCTCCCCTCCTCTGTATCTCAGATGCCTGGGTGCTCCTTGATTCATGAGCCTGCCAATGTTCTCATGACCCCTTACTGTTCTGCTTTCCTAGCCCTTCTTCCTTTTGTCCCTACCATCCTGTCTCACTGACAAAGCCACACACCCTAAGACCCACCTGAGAAGAGTTGGCTACTCCATCTCGACTCAAACCCAGTCCAAGCCACCCCCTTGGTGGCCCACATGACCTTGTTTGGTACTGACTATACCATAGGGTCTCTACCCCCGAGGAGACTGAGAAAAGGAAGCTACCCAATCAATTTCTTTGTTCTCAGTGCCTATCCCAATGTCCCATGATTGTGGAGTTGTGGGAAACAGAATCCTGTAGAATACCATTGGTGATTCAGTCTTCCTGAGGGCTCAGCATTTTAAGCTTGAAAATAAGTGACACGAGGAAAACGTCTTAATGTTGAAAAAATATGAAAAAAATGCAGAAACGGGCCTGGTCCTTACAATCATGACAGAAGAAAAAGATCACTGGAATTGATCATCCTGCCAACTCCGTTCCCAAAAGAAACAAACCATTCCAAAAAGAACTAAGCTATATGCATACCCAATACCCTTGACCTATGTGGATCCCTTCAGGAAGCAAGGGGATAGATGGTCCTTCCAGATCAAAGACCTGGAGGTGAAGACCAAGATGAAGGAAATCAAAGAGAAATGACACTATCTGCAGGGTGAAGAAAGGGTTAAAAACTCAACAATAAAAACCCAGACTTGCACCTACACCCAAAGTCCATGTCATGGAGGAGGTATCCGTCCCAGGAAGTACACATGGCCCACAGGGGTACGACAACAGAGACACAGAGACAGCACATCTCCAGGACGTAAAGCTGAGTGGGCAAGCCTGGATTCTGACTGTACTCTGGCTAGTTTCCAGCCATAGAAATATGGCCCAAGAATTATAAAAAGATCCCTAAAGCACTCCACATGCTTCTCAAGGCAGAAAGTAATTGTTATGACCAAATCCACACAAACCTTTGTGCCAAGAGCAACAAGTTGAGAATAAAATAGAATAGGAAACATGAAAATGAGGACTCATCAAAAACCAGAAGAGGCCATGTGGGCCATCCTCCCCTCCAGCAAACCCAGAGGAAAGAGGAACTTTCAGCACCCCAGAGGCATACTGCTTGGCAAAGTTAACAAAACAGCCCTATAGGATGTTTTTTATATATACACAGATTTAGGTATCATTCATTCTGGCATTTTTAAGTACATTTTTTCTTCTCCTTGCACCTCCTATTCCCCCTCTCCCTCTTCCCCCATTTCCTCATCCCCTGTAACCCATGAGTCCCTTTGCCCTTCCCTCCCCCTATTCCAGCTCATCTTTCTGTATTCATGTCTGCTTTACCACTCCTGAGCATTCCCCCTAAGGACTCCACACTCTACTATAGAGATACTCACACATCCATGTTTATTGCAGCTCTGTTTATAATAGCTAAGAATTGGAATCAGCCAAAATGTCCAGTGACAAATGAGTGGATAATGAAAATGTGGTGTGTTTCCATAATGAAATTCTATACAGCAGTATGCAAAAATCAAATTTGCAGAAGAATACACAACTTTGGAAAGAATCATATTAAGTAAAGTGTCTCAAATGAAGACCCAAACCGCATATTCTCTCTGGGGTAGGTGGGGGGTAGCTGTTAGCCAGCTTTGGTCTCCATTTTCAGACATCTTGACATAACTCCATTCTAGTCACTCAAGCTTCTCCTATGGAGAATGGGACAACTGGAGACATGGGGGAACAGGGAGACCTAGCAGAATTGTCAACTGTTCCACGTGCTGGGCCGTCAGGTATGAGAAGACAAATCCAATCCCCAAACTAAATATCCCTGCTCCCTTTACTTTCATTGACAGGACTTCTATTGCTCTCCTGGCTAAGACCCTATGGACACGCATGGTGAGAACAGAGGGCAGCGTCACTCACTCAGCCATCCCTGGCAGCCACTGGTGGACTGTCGCAGTGCTCAGGAAGCTGTGACTGCATGCGCGAGCCTGGAATGCCAGGTTCTTGGACTTATGGAAAGCAGCTCCTGATACCACTCCGTCTCCCTCCACAAAGCCAACTGAAAGCATGGCATTGCTCCTACACAAATATATGGAGCTACGCGCACAGAGCCCGAAGCCAACACCACCCTTCGTTCCTAGCTCTCTGCACTCGGAGCCTGGCAGTGCTCAGCAGGGCCTCTCCACCATCTTTGGTTCTCAGCAGACACAGCTCTTATCCTTTCAAAGAAATCTTGAGTCTGAAAACCCCTCACCCCCAGTCTAGGCCTCCAAAGCAGGAGACTTCACCAAGAGGATCATGGAAGACTGGCTTAGAGGAAGGAAAAAGCTTTGATTTCCCACTTCACATAAGGAGATCCCTACCACTGAGGCTGGCGATGGCAGGCAAGGCTTGCAGATGAGGGCAGGGTGACTGACTTCCCTTGCCTCTTCAGCCTGAGGTCCCTACCTCTTAGCAGTACTGATGGCTCCTCAGAATCCAGACATTTTTCTTAATAAAACCTCTTCAAGGCCTGTCAGTGGTCAAGATGCTTTAAACTGGAGATTACCCGGAAGGAATTAAGAAAACCCAGCTACACCACCACCAACAAAACCAGGTGGCTTCTTGGGCTGGGGAGATGGGTCAGTGGTTAAAGGCACTTGCTTGCAAAGCCTGACAGTCTGGGTTCTACTCTCTAGTACCCTCTCATAAAGCCAAAAGCACAAAATGGGGTATTGTCTTGAATTCCTTTGCAATAGTGGGAGGTCCTGGCAAACCCATTCTCTCTCTCTCTCTCTCTCTCTCTCTCTCTCTCTCTCTCTCTCTCTCTCCCACTTAGTGTCTCCCTCACTCAAATAAATAAAAATATTTTTAATGGCTTCCTGCCTCAGGTTAATGTCATGTGTGTATTGACCATTCTATACTCATGATTGTATTTAGTTCTTGGAATAATCCAGAGATAGGCAAGGCATTGGGTTAGTTTTCCATATGAGGAAACTGAGGCTTAGAGAAGACACAGTGAATTCTCTACTTTCCTAACTAATTGGAGGAAGATTTGATTCTAGAACCAAGCCCCAATCACACACTGGCACACTCAAAGTTGTGCAGTGTCTCCATCAGAGACAGTCACACACCGGCACACTCACAGTTGTACAGTGTCTCATTGTAAACACTTCATGCACAGAGTGCCATCCATTCAAGAGGTCTAAAAACTGAGGATTTCTAGAGATTTCTAGAGACCTAACAGGACCCAAAGCAAGTTAACCGTGTTCTGCAGCTCCATCCCTGAAATGGCGATGGCACAGCATCATCCCCTGAGGTAGAGGCATCTGTGCTGGGCCCAAAGAACAGGCCGCATCCTGGGGCACTGTGACCCCAATGACTCAGGAGGAGCATCCCCACTGTGCCCACAGCCTGCTCCAGGCTGTTGTCCAAGGAGACACGAGGATCAGCAAGCACAGAGCTGCCTGCCTTGCCCACACTCTCAGGGCCATAGCTTAGTCCAGAAGCTGGAAAACAACCACTGCTTGAGTGAGACTCGGCGGGGTGCCCAGTCTGCATGCCCGACCAGGTCTCAATTCCTGGTAACACCCTCATGCTTCGTCCTCTTGCGTCTGGGAGAAGAGTCATCGGCCTGGCTGCAGCCCAGCTCAGCAGCTGATCGGAACAGGGAATGAATGGCAGAATTCTTCACCAGATTCAGACCTTTTCCACGAGGCTCTTCCGACGTGAGTTCTAATGACATGATTTCAAATAACTAAACAAGAGCCTTACATTATGCATCTCTTTTCTACACAAGAGCATTTTCTCATCTATAAAAGGAAGACAAGTAGTGCCCCTCCAGCCTGAAAGACACTCCTGTGGTCTTTACTCAGCAAAAGTTTACCAGGCATTTCATACATATAGTTGTATGGGTACCTAATGAGAAGCTTCCAGAGGCAAGTTATTGTGCAAATGAGCTTAAAGCTTCCAGAGAAGGGACTAAGCTTACTCAGTTCACTTCCCAGTTCTGCTTTTCAATAGCCATCTGATGCTGGGCACATAAATCAGAGTCACTGTACCTGTTTTCTTTCTACCCTGCTCTCTCTCTCTCTCTCTCTCTCTCTCTCTCTCTCTCTCTCTCTCTCTCTCTCTCTCTCTCTCCCTTCCTTTTTTCCTTCCCTCCTTTCATTTCTATTTTTTTAACTCACCACCCTAGTAGTTTGTGCACAGAACATGGGAGTACCAGGGTCAAGTTCATGGCATAAGAGAATGAAACAAGCAGTGCCCTTTCCCTTCTTACACAGACAGCACCAGGTGTACCCATCTAGCAAGCGAGCAGTAGCTCTGTTCACCCAGCACTCAGGCATGAACCTGTCCCTGTCGAGAAGGCTGCAGGCCTCTGGAGATCGTTTATCCCCTGGGGTTGGGACAAAGACTCAAGAAAGAGAAATTAGATGGATGTTCCCTTCCCTGTGCTTCAGTGATCTTCAAAATTGGGGTGCCAGTATTTAACTCAGAGAGTAGTGAGAAGTTAATGAGGTGGTGTCATGGTTTGGATGTCATGGTGGTTAAGTTTCATGTCAATTTGATTGAAGTAAGAGACATCTAGGGTATTAATATGGTATATATTTGGGTGTGCATGTGAAGGTGTTTCCACAGAGCATTAACTGAAGGATGAAGATATGCCCTTACTGTGTGTGACATCTTCTCAGGCTGGGGTCCTGGGCTGGATACAATGGGAAAAGAGAGAAAATGCTTCCTCCTCTCCTGAGATTAGAGCACACAGCTTCATGCTCCTGCTACTGTGCTTTCACCACCAACATGGACTGTACCCTCAACCCATGAGCCTACTTTGGTAAACCCTTGCTTCCCTGAGATGCTTCTCATCAGGTATTTGGGCACAGCAACAAGAGAATAACTCACACAGAAATTAGTGCCAGAGCATGGATTTGATGCTCTGATAAACCTGACTCTGTCTAGGCCACTGGAACTGGTTTGCAAGAGGAATGGGAAAGAATTTGGAGCTGTGGGCTAGCAAAACCCTAGAATGTTGAAAGTAAAGCAGACTGGGCCATTCTGACGGGAGTGTGGAAATCTAGAATGCCAAGAGAAATGCAGACAGCGTTGATGGGGGAACAAGGACTCGTCTAAGAATTGGACTCGAGACTGTTTATGTTATATTTTGGCAAAGAATGTGGCTGTGGCCTGAAAAAGTCGTGGACTAAATCACGGTGTAACATTCAAGCTGTGGCACTGCCATGGCTCACTGTATCCAGGGAGAGTTACAGTGAGGATTTAAAGTAGAAAGATAAGAGAAATGTACAATTTGGTGGGGTACGGAGTGTGAGCAAGTTTAAAGTTGTGGGAAAAGGTAGGCTTGGACAAAATGTCTTCAATTATTTAAGAGATTAGTATCATTAAAGAGAAATCAGAGACTTTGCAGTGATTAATAGGAAAGGTACCTTATTCATGCAAGACCCTACTCATGGAAAATTCCAGTGTGTAACAGTGCAAATTCATTTGGAAAAAAAATCTTATTGGAAAAGAGAAAGATTGGCCCGAGTCTACAGTATATCCTGCTCTGGCAAGGCCACCTAGGTTAGCACTTCCCCACGTTCAGCCAGAAAGGCACACAGAGTCTGCTGTGCTCCATGGGGGGCAGACTATATCTTGAGCTGGCCAATCATCATTCATACAATGGCTGTGTTCATGCATGCAAGATGATAGAGGCAGGGGGTCATGGAGGCTGGCACCAAGGTTTCAGAAGGCCAGACAACAGGAAGCAGAGTCGGATACCCTGTGTGGAGTTCCTCAGTGGACTGTGTGTGAAGCTGTGATGGAGAGCCCAGAATATTGGCACTGCGTGGAGCCCACATTAAACAGAACTGACAGAGCAGAACCTATTTTGGTATGATGATTCGATGGAGCCAAACAAATTGAGCTATAGGCAATGAGGTGGTATGATATAACCCAGACCATGAAATATTTAGAAAAAAGAGGCTTCAGGAGAAAGATGTTCATCTTCACTAAGACCAAAAAAAAAGTTGATTTGGAAAAACTATATTTAATATGAAGACCAGAGAAATCAATTTGAATGTTTCTTTAGAAAAATTGTAGAAGCATGAAAACATAAAATGGTTTGAAATGTATTTTCTTCTATAACATAAATATCTACATTAATATTATTCAAATTTATGTCATATATGTGCACAGGTACATACATAACATAAGCAAGAAGTAAATCAGAATATAGTGTCTAAGAGGGAATGGGCCTCAGATCATCCCCACAGGCACCAAAATAACAGGTTAAATTTAACCATGTAACCTCAGTATATCTTCATATGTTACTTCAAATCACCTTTAGATTACTTAAAACACCTAACATAATGTAAATGCTGTATGAATAGTTGCTACCCCATACTGTTTAGGGGATCATGACAAGAAAAATAAGTCTACACAAGCTCAGTCCACACACTTTCGATCCACTATGAGTTGAGTCCACAGTGTGGAACCCAGAAGTACAGAGGGCAGCTTAGTTAGCAATGGCTGCCTCCAGAGCATGAACTGATAGGAATTTTCTTCACTTTTTTGTTTATTTTTATACTTAAAAATATATGCATAGTGAACCTATATTATTTTTATAATCTAGAGCTATATAAAAATTATTGTTCTAGTTTTAGATTGGTTCCAGGGAAATCTGTTAATATTAGCAACCAATAACTTAAACCTGTATACAAGTCTAAGAATTCAATTAAATAAGGAAAGTACTAATTAAGAAAAAATCAAAGCATTAGTTAATAAATATAAAGGAAGAGGCATATATAATTTATATTCATAGTCTAAGTTTTGTAATAAAGTATTAATGTATCAATAGACTACCTTCCAGCTTACATTTGTTCACACAAAGTATAATGCATGCAAATGTATCTCTATTCTTAAGCATTGGGGTTAAACTTGTGGAAGGTGACCGGAGAGATGACTCAGCAATTAAGCTTACAAGGCCTGACCACCTGGGTTGGATTCCCCAGGACCCACTTAAAGCCAGATGTACAAAGTGGTGCATGCATCTGGAGTTTGGTTGCAGTGGTAGGAAGTCCTGGCAGGCCCATTCTCCCCTCCCATCCCTCTCTCTCTCCTTGCAAATAAATGATAAAATTTTTAATAAATAAACTTGAGAAGAGAGGCTACCTTTAAGAAACAAAGTTATAGACAATAAACCTTTCCTCCAAATAAATAAAAAAGGAATGAAATACACACAAAGACACTATAAATCAGGGTTCTCTAGAGGAAGTAGAGTTGACAGAATGGATTGTAGTAAAAGGGAATTTATTGGGGTAGTTTACAATAGTCCAACAATAGCAGTCTGCAGCCCACAGGTGAAGAAACCAGTAGCTGTTCAGTCCACATGGCTGGAGGCCTCAGCAGTCCCAATCCAGCCCAGAAGGCCTGATGGCTCCCTTGGGAGCAGCTGCTCTTCAAGTCCATGATGTGAGGCCAAGGAAACTGGGTTCCAATATAGAGTAGGATACAAGTGCAAGTCACGAACAAGCACCAGCAGCCAACAGGCAGGAAGCCAAGAAGAGAATTTCTTCCCCTTTATACAGCCTTAGGGTGGGGTCTTGCAGCCCTTCCCCAGACTTAATGACTTCCTGAGTCTCTGGAATTTCCTTCCTGCACTGCCCACACAGGAAAGGATGTTTACTTCAAGCTTCTTTGAGCTTCTTTGCATCCTGCCCCTTGCTGAGAGGCTGCCTTCCTCAGAGGCCTACCCAAGATAATTAAAAAGATCAAGTTGACAACAAAACCTAACCATCACAGACACAGTTAAATTTAAATGCTTTCTAGTCCCTGAAGCCCATCCATCGCTCTTCCTCAGATACACTTTACTTCAAGATCCTTCATCCTTCACTTTCTCCAGGTTTTTATTATTAATTATGAATTTTTATTAATTATGAATATTTTCCAGCCTAGAGAAAAGTTGTAAGTATAAATATTTGTATGTTTTAGCAATTCTTTCCCTTCTTCCCCCTCTCTTTGTTTCTTGCTTATATTTTATGTGCTTGAGACAAGGTCTCGCTATGTAGCCCAGGTTGGCCTGAAATTCAAAATCCTTCTGCCTTAATCTCCCAAATGCTAGATTAAAGGTGTGTGTCACTACACCCTGCCTACAATGCTTTGTAATTTTATATTTCTTATCTACCATATTTTTGTGAAATATATAAACATTGTAGGCATTACATCATCCTTAAGTAGTTGAGCACATTCTTCTAAGAATAAAAACATGTTTCTTCAAAAGAACAAGCCAATTATACCTGGGGATATTAACAATGATTTCATTATGTCTATAGCAAGAATCTTAGCAATTCAGTAAGCAATGATGAGGAAGGTAAAGTCCTAGGAGAGTGGAAAGAAGTTCCAACGAGGTTCTTCAAAACCTGCAAAACGATGGGGCTGGAGAGATGGCTCAGCAGTTAAGGAGCTTGCAGTACCTGGGCAAAGCCAGATGCACAAAGTGGCAAATGTGTCTGGGGTTCCATTTGTAGTGGCTAGAGGCCCTGGTGTGTTTTCTCTCTCTCTCTCTCTCTCTCTCTCTCTCTCTCTCTCTCTCTCTCTCTCTCTCTCTCTCTCCTTGTAAATAAATAAAACATTTTTTAAAATAAAGTTTTAAAATGCAAAAGGAGAATAAGGACTTCTGTTTTCAGCTTTTGAGGCAAGCGGGTCTGGTGAGAATGAGGCCTTTGAAGAGGAGACCTTGGTAATGCTGGAGAAGATGGTGAAGTGATCAGGGACCGTGTGCAGCTGCTGGTGGTCAGGCCCCACAGCACCTACTGCTTCAGGCTGCACCATGACCAGGCACCCTATGTCAGTGACAAGACACCGAAGCTAGGGACCTGCTTGGGAAAATTCACTACGAGCCACCAGTTCCAGCTGCACATGGGGCATGACAGCACCTGTGATTTGATCCAGGTCCCCATAAACTTAATGTGTTCTGAATGCTCGATCCCCAGCTGATGGCAGTTCTGGAGCTGTGTTGTTGAGGGCGGGCTTATGGGGTTATAAGCCAACTTCCCCTTGCCAGTGTTTGACACACCTTTCTGCTGCTGTTTGCAGGGCTGTGGTGGAGGTGATGTCCACCCTCTGCTCATGCCATCATTTTCCCTGCCAGGATGGAGTCTCCCCTTGAGCCCATAAGCCAAATAAACCCATTCTGCCGCAAGCAGAGCACAGCCACTCTTCCTCTATGGGAACCATGCGTTGACGTTGGGTCTGGGTGGAGTCACTGAAAAACAGCGCTTCTCTGTACCGGAGAGTGGTGGTGTACACCACTTGGGTTTGGGGGTGGCAGTGAAGTCTGCACATGGCTGCAGGAGAGTAAACCCCCTTGGCAACTGAAGTATTTCATCAAGCAGGCTTTGGGGAATACAGATGTCTTGAAGAGACATTGATTTAACAGGAAGCTATCACAAAGCCAGCTGTGTGGAAAGGCCTGGCTTAGCTTCCTATGTGTGCAAACTCATCATGCTGAATTGGTTCAGCACTGTGACCTCCGTGGGGACTCTTAGGTTAATATTTATTGCTGACAATTGTAAGCTGGAATCTTTCTGTAGAGAAATGGCTCAAAAGTAGGATTCCAAGCTCTCCAAGAGGCAGAGGCAGGAGAAACACAATACAAGGCCAGTTCGCATGGTGAGACCTTGCTTATAAAATCCAGAAGAAAAAAAATGCACTTTCCAATATTCATGTATGCGACTAAATCGAATATTTTAATTCTATATCTGAATCATTTTTCTATTTGAATCAGACCCCTTCTGTTCTAAATTGTTAAACTGATGATCGGAACTGTTTCATTATCCGTGATAACACTTATACTTTGATTTCCAGGCTTATGTTGAGAACGCAATGGATTTTCTGTTATTTATGAAAATCACAAAAGATAAACATGGCCATATAAGAATAGAGCTGGGCATGGTGGCGCATGTCTTTAATCCCAGCACTCAGGAGGCAGAGGTAGGAGGCTCACTGTGAGTTTGAGGCCACCTTTAGACAACATAGAAAATTCCAGGTCAGCCTGGGCTAGAGCCAGACCCTACCTTGGAAAAAAAAAAAAGAATAGAAAAACATACCTTGGATTTTACAAATGAAATTTAGCTAACATAACTATTGCAATTTATTTATCCATTTTTCTATAGAGTAAGTGGTATGGAAGAAAAGTTAGGGTTGAAGTTCCAGCTCTGCCCTTACCTGCCAGCCTTCGGTTACTCACTCGGCCTTGATTCATCTTAACTCTGCTTCCAATCACAAAACTGAGGCTGGCTGGTTGGCTCAGCAGTTAAAGGCGATTGCTTGCAAGGCATGATGGCCCAGGTTTACCTTCCCAGTTACCCACATGCGCAAAATGGTGCACGTGTCTGGAGGTCATTTGCAATGGCAAGAAGCCCTGACACCCATTAATTCTTTCTCTCTCTCTTTAAAAATAAATAAAAATATTTTTTTAAAAAATAAAACACTGAAAAGCAGCTTTGATCACCAACCTAAGAATGGTTTTTAGACTTAAAAATAATGATTACAAAAGTATCTAGCATTGTTTCTGGGAAATGAGAGGTGTTAAATAAGCTAGGAGATTTTTTTTATATCATATATCATTGTTACTAAGTGACAGAAAAAGAGGAAGGAGGATTAAGAAAAACTTCTGCCTTGTATTTCTGGGGTCTCAGGCATCACCTGCCTTCCCCAACACACCAAGGTTCACCCAGAATATTGATTCAAGGTTAAAGAGGAAGGGAGACCATGGTGGCCAGCAGCCCTGGCCTGTGTCCCGGAAGGGTGGCGGCCATGCACCATGGGGTTTTGTGAAGCCAACACAAATGCTCCCCTTTCCCACTCTCTTCTGCCCAGAAAACCAGTGACCTGGTTCATGGCATCCCAGCAGTATATCTGCCCCAAATCCCAACCATTTATGACTTCAACCAGCCTTCATTTTGCTGCCAACACCCTGCCCCCAGACCTCAAGACGATCAACAGGGTTGGCTGAACTCAACCCAACTCAGCAGATCTGGCCGGGCAGTATCAGTCCTCCCTGTGCAGATTAGACTTGTGTTTCAGCCTGATGGCTTCCAGAGCTGATTCATGAATGACAGGAAACAATAGCGTTCAAAGGTGAAAAGCACACACCCCTCCTCTCCCCACCATGGCCTCCCTATCAGCTCCCTCCATAAACTTTGACAACGCCCTCAGCCTGGAACCTGGCCTGTGTGTGCATATTCTTTTGACATCGGTATTGATTTGTCTTCCTCCACCCTTGGACTAAACCCTTGGGGAACAAAAGCCTGTTCCTTTTCCATCTTGTAATCCCTGTGGAGTTGGTTGAGTGACAGTCCCTGGAAATAGCTGTGCAAGACCTAAGCAATGCATGTGAAATGACCTGATTTGGAAACATGGTCTTTGCAGATGAAATCTGTGACAGACCTGTCAGTCAGGTCACCTCTGGATGATAAACTTCAAAGAACTGAGTTGGGGAAGTAGGGGACTCCAGGCTCACCCACACAAGAGGAACTGCTGAACTCTTAGGCTTGAAGTTGACACATGAAAGAACCAAGTTTACATTTGAGAACGCAAAAACAAGATAATATGCCAAGAATAAGCTGATAGCATTTTCCTATAACTCAAAACAACATTGTCTGCTATTTTCACTTGGCAAAGCTAGAATCACCCCATTTGACTTCTACATTTTCCCCTAGTGCTAATCTTGGCCACAGGCATCTCTGTTTATAGACCACTCTGTTTATAGGCCACTGTTGGCATTCCAACTCTAACCCTTAGCTAGCCCTATCTCTTTTGAGAAGATTGTTTAGGCGCATACCTTATTATTGATCCTCCGACTCAAAGTTCATCCTCAGGACATCATGTCCCCAGCTGCTCCCACAGAAATTAACTTGAGGATCTCCAGGTGATATCTTGGATGACCAAGTGGCTCTGTATCCAATGGCAAGTATCTATCAAGACAAGAGGCACACAGAGGAGACATGCAGGGTTATGGAGACACCTGGGACACAGTCATAACCCAAGGGATGACCAAAGCCACCAAGAGTCTCCTGAACCCTGAATTGGAGTGTGGTCCACCAACACCTCCATTCTAGGTTTCTGATCTTCAACACTGTGAAGGAATAAACCTTATTTTAAGCTTCCTTCTTGATCAGTTGATAGTACCTTAGGATAGCAAGCATGGAAAAATTAGGTTGGGAAGATGGCGCAGTGGTTAAAGGCAATTTGTTGAAAAAATAATAAACATAGTCACTCAGGTTGATCAAAGTGTATTTGTCATATTGAAGAATTGAAAAGGTAGAGTGTGTGGGTTTTGCACCTTCTCATGTACCGCCGAGGGGGAGACATCTCCAAAGGCTACCAGCCTCTGGCTAAAAAATCTCTGAGGTGCACTATACTGGTGTCGACTAAACAATTTGTTCCCCTTAATGAGGTACTTTAACCCCACTCTGTATTCATTGCCCTGCCCTCCTGGATCTTACTGTAAGTGAATGAATTGACTTTTGATGTATTACCAGCACACAATGAATTATGAGTCTTGCTTTAAGGTAGGAGAGGGGAAGAGTTCTACTTCCCTGCTCAGTTATTTCAGGCAAGGGTGGGAGCAGTTTTTCTGTGCCAGCAGCATCCTGATTATGATTCAGGATGTGCAGCCAAAGGCAAACAGTCCCTCTGCAAATTCAGTCAAATAGGAAGGAGCAAAGGCCCAAACAAAAGCCGGGTTCTCTTTGTGTGCAAAGCCAAAGGGTCCTGGAAAGCTGGCGAGGGAAAAGCAAAAGCAAGACTGAGCTCAAAGTGGTCCTCTAGAAACTTCTGCACATACTCTCCATGGGGGCTTGTTACCCTGGCCAGCCACATTCTGGACAGTTCCAGATACATCGAGTTCTTTTACAAGCTGAAAGGATGGGGTTATCCAGAATTAAAAGATCTGGGTTTGTTGCTGTTGTTTTTTTGTAATCTCTTTTCTCTATCTAACTTGTCTTCTATTGCTCCTGACTCCAGAGGGGTCGGATTGATGATACCTGCAAGTGTTCTCTTTGGCTGATACATGGTACAACTCAGAACTGGGATTTTCATTCAATAAGTCATGACCCATTAATGAATTGAGAAATCAATTTAGCAAAAGGCCCCGGAATTTTTGCTTACTCTGTCAAGAAGAGGACAGGAAATACTTGAGAGCCTCTTGCACAGTAAGGACAAGTATTGTACCATGAAATTGTGCTTGAGAAAAAATTTTTTGCTTCAGTTTTTCTATATGTCATGTGTCACTGGCTTATGATGGAAAGCCATGTGAAAAACCTCTGCCTTTCCACAGCTAGTCCACAACCCGGGAAACGCTCCAGCCCATCACCATCCTGTGAGTACGATGTGCAGCTGCAGTGGGGAGCCCAAAGGGAACCATGCACCTCTCACACTGTGAGAGCAGCTGTCGTGTAGGAGCAAAGAGCATGCGCTCCTCCTGCTCTGGCTTCGTCATACCCTCATCCAGGGTCCGCATGGCTTCCCTCAGCAGAGCCTTGCACCTCCTGGGCCACCCTTCCTCATCTGCACTCCTAGAAATCCCATAGCCTTTTGTGATTTCTGAAACTGTGGAGATCCTAAAGTCTTTGAGGAAGAGGAGACACTTTAATTCCTTCCATGACCCATCTTCCTTGTTTTTCCCCTTTGCCATTTTATCCGGAAGATGGTTTGCCTTGGCCTCCATTAAGGATTCTCTTTCATGTCTCACTTTGCTGACTCCCAGCCCCATGGTGCGATGCTCTGGCCAACGACCCACCACTGTGCCTGTCCTCTGAGCGCCTGCCATGTGGATCTGCTGAGGGGCTTCTGATTACACACCATTAAAGGCTGTGGTACAGCTTTCCGATCGTGCGAGAAGATGACAGCAACGCTAGCTGAGTGGTATCGACCAGAGTGTGCACTTGGGCACACTGCTAACCATAGAAGGAAAGTCAGCTCTGTGAACTCAGGGCAATGCTGATGCCCATCTAGAGGGACCTGTTGAAGTCTGAGGTCCTGAAAGGTCCACTGATGCTTCTGAGAGAAGCTCTCTGGGTGCATTTCATGAAAGTCGCTCTTAACTGTTACAATGCCTTCAGAAATCGGTATTACCTGAGAAATAAACACAAAGCAGAGGCTTTTGGAGAACTATATAATCTAATGAGTCAAGTGGTTCCTGACATCTGAGACTGATGCAAAGTAAAAAGAAAGGGAAGAGGAAGGTGGGGAGATGATCTCTCCGTGTGTGAGCACTGACCATGAGAAAGCAGGCCTCGAGCTCTCTGCCAGCAGCACAGTGCGGTCTGTTTGGTCTGGAAATCCATTGCAGCATAGAGGACTGAGTTAATGGGAAGAGAGTGTGCTGCAGGCCCACTACATCCCCTTGGGCATGCTCTGCCTGACTTGGTTTGCATCTGGAACATTCCCCAGAGGCTCATGTTTTGAATGCTTGGTCCCTAGCTTGTGGCCATATGTTGAACACTGTGGAACCTTTGGGGGTTGACATCTGGCTGATAGAAGTAGGGCACTAAGGGTGGGTCCTTGACAGTGATGCCCAACCCTGCTTGTGGCCTGTCTCCTTTGCTTTGTGGTCTGCCACCATGTGAACAATTTTCACTTCACACTTCTGCTACTGTCAGCAGTAACTCACCATGCCTTCTCTGTTATGATGGGCTGAAATCCCTCCAAAACCATGGGCTAAAACAAATCTCTCCACCCTTAAGTAATGAAGACACTACCCAGAGAACTGGCCAAGACTAAACATTCTCACAGCTGTGTTTGAAAGGACTGTCCTTTCCACTTTGGGCTGTTGTTATTTCTTCTAAGGTGGCATCAGAAAAATACCAGGCTGTGTGACATCAAAAAAAGTTGTTTTAAAATGGTTTTGAAAGCCTTTGCTGGCATGTGAGTGGGAAAAATGCTAACATTTCCATTTTTAAATGGTCAAAAAATGCAAGTACATAATTTAGAGAAAAGTAAGAGTTACTGAAAATATATAAAATAAGTTTACTAATGATCAAAGAAATATGTTAAAGCAAAACTAGTCAGTCTGGGCTTGAGTTAAGACCCTACTTTGAAAAATAAAAAAATAAATAAATAAAGCAAAACTATACCTCCATATACTCTAGTCATATTTGTAAATATTGATTACAAAACAGATCATAATGAGTGTTACAGTAGGGATAATAAACCAGGCATTCTTCTCTACTGATGAGAAAGGATAAAACTTTCTGGCAGCAGCTTGGTAATGCAAACCAGTAAGTTTTGTATTTCCATACCCTCTGGATAGGAATTTAAATTCTGTGAGTGCATCAAAAACAAATAACCAAGGCTGGAGAGATTGCTCAGTGGTTAAGGCACTTGCCTGCAATGCCTAACAGCCCAGGTTCAATTCCCCAGTACCCACATACTGCCAGATGCTAAAAGTGTCACAAGCATCTGGAGTTCATTTGCAGCAGCTGGAGCCTGGGTCACTCATTCTCTCTGTCTGTATCTCTTCTATCTCTCTCCCTGCTTGCAAATAAACAAAAATATTTTAAAAAGAAAGGAAGAAACGATCCCGGGTTTCGGCACCAAAAAAAAAGAAAAAAGAAAAAGAAAAAGAAAGAAAGAAAGAACCAGATGTATACATGGTGTTGCAGTTTCTTGTTGCTACACAGAGAACCCAACCAAAAGCAGCTTGTGGAGGAATTGGGTTTATTTTGGTTTACAGACTTGAAGGGAAACTCCATGATGGCAGGGAAAACGATGGCGTGAGCAGAGGGTGGACATCACCTCCACCACAGCACTGCAAACAGTGGCAGGAAGGTGCGACAAACACTGGCTAGGGGAAGCTGGCTATAACCTCCATAAGCCTGCCCCCAACAACAAAGCTCCAACAAGATTCCAATTCTAATACTGCCACCAGCTGTGGATCAAGCATTCAGAACACATATGTTTGTGGGGGACACCTGGACCAAACCACCACACATGGTGATATGAAGACACACAAAATTCTCACTACCCCTGAGGCCCCCAAAACATAACATGGCCATTGCCAAGGCTCTTGGTTGCCCACCAGAATGAGATGGTAAGACCCTACTGCTGAAGACCACATATGCTTGGGCTGCAGGTCACTGAGAAATCAAGCTGGAACTGAGCTGGAAACCTCCTCCCTGTTAACCAGCTGACAGAAAGCTGGTAAAAGCTTTGGCTGCATGCAGCCCCATGAGAGAGAGAAGTCATCAACAGTGGTGAACAGCAGTGGACTTTGCAAGCCTTAAGACTGGCCAGGCAGGCCAAATGGGCCAAATGGTCCAATAATAGCATGTCTATTGAGGGAGAAACCAACTGCTCTCTAATTGGACTGGAGGCCAGCTCCATGGGAAGGAATACATGCCTGGCATTGAAGATCTAGTCAAAACCCTATAGTGGGGGAGGTTGTGAGCCTAGCCTAGGGGAATAACACCTGATGTTGTTTGGCTAAATGCATATATTATGCCCACCAAACTGCCTTACAAACACATTTTTAAAAAATGAACATACCAAAATAATAATGCTACTCTCACTTTTGAATAGAGAAGCTTCTCTTTTTCAGAAGGTGATGACCACTGGGATAACACAAGACACCATAGTGCTGAGAAGAAATGACAGTGGAGTGTTCAGCACTGGGACATCTCTATCAGACTTCCTGAGGCTCAGGGTCTATTGTAGAAGAGTTGGTGGAAAGACTGTAAGAGTCAAAGGAAGGGTAGGACTGCTTACAGTGCAAACTTCCAGACACATATAGCCTGGATACTCATGACTTCCCAATGCCTGATAACACCTGCACATAATAGGAGGAAGAGATTATGACACTGAAACAAAACAGAGACTAATCCAGAGGGGGAAGAGATAATGGGGGGGTCATAATGGTCTGTGGTCTATAATTATTGAAGCTAGCAATAAAAAGTTTTTAACAATTGTCACTACAATACTTTTTATAATTGTGAAATAATAGGAACTAAACATTTCATAGGGAAATTAGTAAACAAATGATAACTCATCAATGTGGTAGACTATCAGGCTGGTATTTAAATTATACTTTGAAATTTGGTGGACAAATGTGGGCTATGAAACTATACACATTCTTAGAAAGTATCAATGTTTGGCCAGAAGAGGCAGGACGGAGAAAATAAAGTGACCCTGTTACAAAGAAGATGATCTCCTCTTAAAAGAGATCTGGGGGGTGTCACGGTTTACAGTAGAAGTGGTTACCTGAGTCTAGACAAGTAATGATGTCCCATAGAAGTAACCATGAGAACATATAAAATCTGAATAAATTAACTGGATTCTATCAATGTTGACTACATTATTGGGATATTATACATAGTTGTACAAAGTATTACCATTGGAGGAAACTTATGAAGAAGTTATAGAAGATCTCTCTGTATTGTTTTTTTACAATGACATGTACATCTTCAATTATCTCCACTAAAAACTTTTAAAAAGGCACAAAACTTTTCCTATAGAATGTTTAACATGAAGCCAACAGATTTAAGGAAGCATAGATTTAAAGAAAGTTTTAAAAAAGAAATGTTGAACTATTAGGCCAGGGATGTAGCTCAGTGGTAGAGTGCTTGCCTAGCATGCATGAGAGCCCGATTTTGACCTCCATCAACAAAAAAGGGGAGGGGGAGAAAGGAAAGAAGACATGAAATATACTGTAATATTCACAATTATCTATGAATGGTGGAAGGATAATTTTATACTTTCATATATTTTCAAACTTTTAATCTGGACATACATAACTTTTATAAGTGTGTCTTCTACTCATGACCATGCTGAATACCAGTTCTAGTGTGTGTGGGGGGATGATGCATTCATGGACAGTTAGCTGTTCACTCCATGTCCTGGGTGGCATGAAGGATGCTTATGTCACAAGTGATTCCAAACACAGGCAGATGTGAATCGTCGGAAGAAAAAATAATGAAGACACTATACCCTTCTGATCCCACAAAGCCTTCCCACATAGTCAGTATTGAACAAACTTTAGTTTCAGGTGAACAGAATAAATGTTACTAGAATCGGATGATGGAGGATCTCATGGCCCAAGGGGGAGAAGAACAAGCATGCACAAGGGGCCCAGTGATGGACCTGGAGCTTAAAGAACAGACCACTGTGTTTGAGGAAGGAAGATGAGGAGAAGATCTGCAGTAGACATAGATATTTCTATTTTGCTTTCTTTTGAGAAGGGTCTCGCTAAATGGTCCCAAACTCATTGTCTTCCTTCCTCAGCCCCCTGAATAACTGGGATTACAGGTGTGTACTAACACATCTGTGACATAGGCATTTCTTAGAGTCATCCCAGAGAGCTGTCACATGGTAGTTTCTTGACGGCCATTTCAAGACATAGCAGAGGCTCCTTAAACATCTGTCTTCTCTCTGGGCCCACACGAAAAAACTAAAGGCACAGGAATACTGAGCCATAAAGCACATATCAATGGTGGTACAATGAAGAGATTCCCTTTGCATGCCTGTCCTGGGCTCGTTTAACCTGAGTGCAGAGAGAGGTGAGCTTAAAAAACTAGCTGAACCCCTTCGTCTGCCCATGCTGAACTGGGTGCCAGTGCTTCTACGTGGAGTCTGCCACTTATTCATTCATTCACCGTCCTCAATTTCCAGTCAACAGTGAAGGGGGAGGGTGGCCAAATGAGAGGAGGTGTTTAAATTCAGAACTAGCCAGTGACAAAATGGAAACTTCCACTTAGCCTAGTGCTTTTCCTTTAAGACTAAGCAAGGGAGAAATAGGCTCCTTAAAAAGGGTTGAGGCTGGAGAGATTCCTCAGCAGTTAAAGGCACTTTTTGTAAAGCTTGAGGACCCGGGTTCAATTCCTCAGTATCCACATAAAGCCAGATGCACATGTATCTGGAGTTTTTTTGCAAGTAGCTAGAGGCCCTGGCGTGCCCATTCTCTCTCTCTCTCTCTCTCTCTCTCTCTCTCTCTCTCTCTCTCTCTCTCTCTCTCTCTCTCTCTCATTAGTAGATAAGAGTTGACTCTCCTTTGCATCAAAGCAAAGAAAAGATGCTATATACATCAGCCTTGAGGCACTAAACAATAACAGAAGTAAAACATAAAATACAATAGTTGAGGGTTTCTAAATGGACCAGTCAGGATCCATTCCATACATATATGGATGTTTCCTGATCAGTTCCCCATGTGGTCCATCAAATGCTCATAGAAATCTGTGAATCAAAAAATGGTAAGGGTTACTTAAACTTATGGTTATGACAAAACCAAGGTAGGCTTTCTGGATAACTAACTCTGCTCTGAACTTCATAGTCACTAGGGGGAGGTCAACAGGGTATGACTTTAACAGATGCTGCAAAATTGAGCGTGATATTTAGTAGCAATTAGTAGGGGAAGGGTTCTTATACCTTGAAAGTGTTACTTATTTGAGAGAGAGGGAGAGAGAGAGAGAATAAGCATGTCATGGCTTCCTGCCACTGCAAACAAACTCCGGACACATGCACCACCTTGTGCATCTGGCTTTACATGGGTGCTGGGTAATTAAACCTGAGCAGTCAGGCTTTGCAAGCAAGCACCTTTAACCTCTGAGCCATCTCTCCAGCCCCCTGAAAGGGCTTTTAAGCAAAGCATTGTAGAATTTGATAGGACAAGAACTTTTTCTTAGGAAACAACTGTCCCAATACTAACCCACACAAATGCATATCAAAACAACCAGAAAACCAAACAGAATAGGCTCTTACGTAGTCCCATAGAGGGTACAGCTTAACAGAAAAGCACATGCTTATCATACACAAGGCCCTGGAAGCAAGACCAATACAAATTCACAGACGTTCATAAGGCTACTCCAGAACTCCACTCATTTAAAAGACAGGAAACTGGAAACCAGGAGGAAAAGAGACTCGCCCCAAATAAGCTTGGCACCTGTAGCTTTAGTATCTATCCTAATGCCAGAGAAGCCCACAAGTCTGCAGGCTCATCTGTGGAGCAGAAAATATGTCTGTTTCCTCACAGCATTCTAGTGATTCACTTGCTGGGAAGCTCAGAAGGCTTCATTTCTTAGCCATGACCAGGTTTCTACCCACTGTATTTAGCTACTCTGATAATCTACTCAACCACTTGGAGAGACAGTGTGATGGAAATGCCTTCCTCCTTCCCAGGATGCTGCATGAACAGGATCCTTGGTTGTCAATATGCTGTGGCTATGTCGTCTGTCACCCCACTGAGGCCAGGTTGAATTAACAGGATCCCCATGTGTAAAGGAGTTTGTTAGAATTGAGTTCAGGGTTTGGAGGGAAATTGGTGGTTTGTTTGGTTTTCTAATCCTGGCTCTCCTTTTCTCACTTTCTGAGTCAGTAAATTGTGTCCTGTGGGGGAATCTGTTTTTCCAACACAGACATATGTCCCTCAAAGCCAAGAATAGTCCCTGCTTGATGTCACATAAAGTTTGCCATTCACTGACAGATGATCATCAGTCCTCACAGCCCCTGGCTAGGAGCTTCTGGCTCCATGTGAACAAGTGATGGAGATTCTTCTGGAAGTCCATCTGCAAAGGACTCTCATTCAGTGAGATGGGGGAAAGGGGCAGAGGCTAGAAACAAAAGTTCCCAATGTACCAAATGAAGGGTGGAAGGAAGGAAGGAAGGAAGGGGAAGAAAGGAAGAAGAAGAGGAGGGAAGCAGGAAGGGAGTGAAGGCAGGAGGAAGGGAAAAAAGGAGGGAGAGAAAATAGGGAGAAAAGGAGGAAGAAAGGAGAGAAGAGGAGAGAAGGCAAGGGGTGGCAGAGAGGACATTCAGATCGCTCCTACTGAATAACAGGCCAGGTGACAGAGCTGTTGGTCCTCAGGTTCTGTCTGTCCCTCACAGCCTGGAGAACTGCTGCCGTGTTCAGTGACATCACACTAGTAGTTGGATTTCAGCCATGACGGGGGAATGTTTACACCATGAAAATCAGTCAAATGTACAAACCAGAGTTCTTTCTGCTTCTCCTATGTCCACACCCACCCAGAGCCCGTTGTTGGAAGTTTCCAGCATGTACATGCGAATTTCATGCAAGCAGCACCCTGACTCACTTTGTGAAGGGTGCAGAGTCCTAAGCCCCATGTCCCTCAGAGGCAGGTGGTTTCTGCCAACAGCTAAGAACCGAGTCCTTCTCCAGGTACTGCCTTAACCTGAAGGGAGCTGTCACAGCCTAGGCCTGCTGCCTTTTCTGGGGTGGCATCCTTGAGCAACTAGTCAGTTCCTAGAAGGAGAAGGCAAGACTCACTCCATGTGGAAACTCCAGCTCCGGCTGAGAGACTCACTTTACTTCCACCAACTTCTCTACCCGACTCCTCGCCTGTCTTGAGTTATCTGTTTCAGCTCTTTTTTTTTTTTTTAATTTTCTCATGGTTACTTTCTAGATACATTTTCTCAAGTGGGTACCTGCAGTGCACACATATATGGTCCCCCCTGCCCAGCAGGGGGTATTTTGGCTCATTCCTTGTAAGGTTTCCACTCTTGCAGGGAAGAGGTGTGACAGCATCTCTCCCCTTCCTCTGCGATTAATGGACCTGTCCTGTAGAAGCATGCAAGAGGTTCTTTGTATACAAATGGGTTGGGTCTGAGACTTTCAATCCTAGGAACCCTGTGAGTTCTTTTAAATCTTGAGCCCAGCCAGGCATGGTAAGACAGACCTTTATCCCAGAACTCAGGAAGCTGAGACAGACAGATCTAGAATTTGAGAAGAACAAGCATGCACAAGGGGCCCGGTGATGGACCTGGAGCTTAAAGAACAGACCGCTGTGTTTGAGGAAGGAAGATGAGGAGATCTGCAGTAGACATCGATATTTCTATTTTGTTTTCTTTTGAGACAGGGTCTCTCTAAATGGCCCCAAACTCATTGTCTTCCTGCCTCAGCCCCCTGAATAACTGGAGTTTACAGGTGTGTACTAACACATCTGTGACAGGCATTTCTTAGAGGCATCCCAGAGAGCCATCACATGGTAGTTTCTTGATGGCCTTCTACATGGAGTCTGCCAGAGCTAGATGGTGAGCCTTTTTGTCTCAATAAATAAACAAATAATAAAGAAATAAAGGAAGGAAGGAGGAAAGAAAGATAGAAAGAAAAAAAGAAAGAGAAGCAAAGAAACAAACCTCAGATTGAAATCTTTTCTAGTCATGGAGATTCTCTTCCTCCATTTGTTTAGTAATTCCCTCTCAGTTACCTATTGATTTTCCTCCTTCCTCTGTAGCTTCTTATTGTCCTTTGCCCCTGGATCTAGCCTCCCAGATTCTTACTTGCCCTTTCATTACCTCCTCTTTGTATTTTTGTCCTATGTTTATAAACTTTTACACTTGATAGTCTAAGATTCCAGCTCAACAGAACAGGTTCACACTGGTTTGTTCAGGAGAGATGACCTCCTAACTCCTCCTAAATGTCTTTCAAGAGGTTGTGGTCCATGTGGCTGGGTGTGGCTGACAAGGAGCCATCTGTCTCCTGGGAGAGTGTCATGGAAAGTTCTGAGCTGGCCATGGAGAGAGACCAGAGGTGCTCCAAGGAACCTTCTCATTGTAACTCCATGGCAATTCTTGGTTGGGCAATATTTGCAAATTGTTTCTTCCAAAGGGGACTTAGCTCAGAGGAAGAGTCCTTGCCTAGCAATCGTAAGGTCCTGGGTTTGGTCCTCAGCACTGGGAGGAAAAAATCTCAGAGTTCTTCTGCTCTGAGGTCACTCCTATGCCTATTAAAGTTCCCCTTAGAGGCTAGCTACTATGACTCAGGGAAAGATCGGGTGTGTCCTTGTAACACCCCTCAAGAAAGCCTCCTGTGGGCACCATGAGATTAGTTCAGGACAGTACCACAAACCTGTGTCCCAGATATGTTCCCGGGTCCAGGAAAACATGCTGCTCAATGTGTGACATGTAAAGCCTTGGTGAAAACCAGCCACTCAAAAGTGAGGTGACGTTAGAGCTGCATAGAGCTGGGGCTGCAAGCCTCTGGCTTGGGGACCCCAGATGGGGGCCAGACAGCTGAGACAGTAGTAGCACAGCTCTTGAAAGCTGAGCACAGCCATTATTCAATAGCAAAAAGCAGAAGGGGCACTTGTATACCAGCTAGATAGCAGCCATGCTCTGAGACCACTTCTGAGCTGGGCTGACCCTCTGGCAGCGCTGGAACCCCACTGCTGCAAGCCACGCTTTATGGACTTCTTTTATTAGTCCCTCATGTAACCCATAGCCACATCATAAAATTAAATGCCCCATTCTGTACATCCAGTCCACTGACTCTTTGAGCCCTGATTAGCACTGGGCTTTTCCTCCTCGGGTTGTATTACAGTATCTTTATAAGCAGCAGCGAAGGAATCTTTCAGTGAAAGCCTTGGGCACACATAGTCTATGCCAAGGGTGTGTCCCTCTCTCTCTAAGCCCTTCGGCGGCTTCCATCAATCTCTCTCTGTGCCTCTCATCCCCCCCCCCCCCGTCCCCTTCTCTTTCACCTCCCCTGGTGCTCCAATGCTTGGCCAGAGTCATGGACCAGGGTATCCCCAACTCACCCCTCAGTATAAATTTAGCTTGTGGGTGATATCCCGGATGGAGAGGTTATCTTTAGCCTGGCAGAGGTGAGGAGTCAGCTCAGGCCATGGCGCAGGACAGGCGGGAAAGGAAACCAAGTCCCCAGAGGCTACAATAGTGGCCCTCCAGTGTGCTCAGGTGGTGGTCCCCATGCCAAGTCCCTGTGCTTCCTGAAACATGAGGCTCTTCCGGGAACACCCGGGAATAATGGTCTGTTTCTTTCCACCCAGTGAACTAAGAACACTTTTAATAGCAGAAACTACGGCTGCATTGTGGCTGGCAGTCGAAACCCACAAGCACACGTTTCCTTGAAAAGAGTCACAAACTCAGCACGAGCCGAGGTCCCCAACCTCTCCCCAACATACCTGTTCACCGCTTGCTCTTTAGTGCAGTGGCCTGCTGGTGAAAAGAGTAAGACTTAAGAAACGCTCCATCCAGAAACGACATGAATTCAATTAAGGAAAGGACCATTTTACACTTTAAAGCTGGGGGACCTTTACTTAGGTCAGGACCCCCAAGGCTGGACCTGCAAGGCTCTAGAACTCTGACATAAAGGAAGACCCTGGACATCTGAGGAAGACAGTAATGAGTTGCCTTGGTATCATCCTGATACAGGAAACCCCATAATCCTAACTACTCAAGAGGCTGAGGCAAGATCTCAAATACAAGGCCTGCCTGCCTAGGCTACAGAGTGAATTCAAGAGCAGCCTAGACTACTTAACAAGATCCTGTCTCCAAAATGAAGAGTTAAAAAAAAAAACCTGTGGATACAACTCATTGGTAGAATGCTTGCCTAGCATGTGCTAGAGCTTAGAGGTAGTGGTGGTATTGGCCATGGGGGTGGGGGGAGGGGGTCCTTCCTATTACCCACTAAAAACCTTTCCTACTATGGTTGGTATTCAGAGGCCCTCTTCCCCATTCCCAGCCTCCCATTTGGTCTTCCTTATAAAACAATTCATTAGACTTTTGTCTGAACAGCTGAACACTTGCTGGCTATTATTAGGACAAACCTAGGGCCTGGGCTGAACCTGAGCTGGGGTCTGGCATGTCTGAGCCTGCCTGACAGCTATGTGAGAGGTCCTCAGCCTCCTGGGAAGGAGTCTGTGCTGTGGCAAAAGAGACTAAGAGGCCATGCTGACCTGGGAAGACGGTTCTGTCACTAGGGAACAAGAGCACCTAACTCTGAGTGTGCCTTGGTCACACAAGCTTTGGACTTCCTGCTTCTGCCAAGGACAGGGAGACAGCAAGAAAGAGCTAGAACAGCCATTTGGTCCGGTCTAGTGGGAACTAAAGCACAGAGGGGTAGAACCTGGGGATTCGTTATTAGAACATCACAAAGTAGGGAGATGGGTCAGAAACTACTTTTCCAGATTTCCCAGTGGCTGTACAGCTTAGTAGGAGCCAATTCCTAGGAATGAACAGTCCACTAGGGACTCCTGGGATAAACCCTGGGCTAGAAAGACTTTGTCCCAGGAAAGCCATGGGAGATGGTACCTCTAGAAGGTCACTGGTCCTTGGGAACCTGAGCAAACTCAACATACTTTGTCATGGACTTCAGTAATTAAGGCACCTCTTCTCCTTTCTTTCTCTGGACTGAATGATGCCAATTGCCTGGGCTGCTCTATGAGAGCTCCCTTTATCACTACATGAGAGCACACACCTCCTTATTCACAGATGTGACCACCTGATTCCTCTTGGATTCTTTCTCCCACCTGAATGGAGAGGAGTAGCCACAACACATTCACAAATAACGAGAATCTAGCCAACAAATAACTTGTTGATCTCTATAAGTTTTACTCCTAATGATCCATCTTGAGGGTTTGTTGGTACTTGAAAAAATGGCTCAATAGTACCTATCCAAGTAGTGACCAACTGTGCCTCCTTGGATAGGACTTACCATGCCTAGGCAACAGTTGAGATGTCCAAATTTTATATTAGCACATACTGTTTTATTACTGCACGTCATTCAGAATATGCAAGACTTCTACAAATCTATAAACCTTTATCCTTTTTCCAGAGCTCTAAAAATCATAATACCAGTACTGCCTGCAAATGCATTAAGTTCATAACAACCTCATTAAGGCATCATGCAGCACAGATGAGTGTATCTATGTATACACTGTATGTAGATAGCACCTTTGAAAAAGAAGTTCTTCATGATGGTGGTCCACCGTGGCACTGGCCCACTGTATTTACGATGGATTTTGCAACAACCTGCCTGGCTCCCAGCCCTCACAACACTCTCCCCCATAACTAGGGCAACATGGCTTCCATTTGTTGACCCGTCGCTAGGCTAGGCCCTGGCCCTAAAACTAATCCCACTCCATGTCTGGAGGGATTTTAAGAGCCAGTAGCTTGGGTTACTTGGCCTCAGGAAGCCTGGTTGCTGGGTGTGTTCTGGTTGTTGTGTTCTCTTGGCAGAGTGGTCCAGACTTTCTCTGGTGGGGACACAGATCTCCATTTATAGCTTGCCTAATTTTGAAATCCATCGGAAAATACCACACCTGTGAGAGCAGAGCTGCCCCCTTAACACCATGTGTTCTTCAACCTCAGTTACCACACACCTCCTGTATGGAGGGTATCCAACCAGGTCTGGGGCAAAAGCAGGTAAGAAAGGAAGAACTAGTAATAAAGAACCCAAGAGTTGTCATGCAGAAGCAGGTGTGGTGTGAGGAGCAAAATGGAGGGAGGACGGGCTTCAATCTTGAGCAGGAAAGTAAGAAGCAGTCAGTCTGGGGAAAGCTTTCAGGAGGAGATAGAATGGTTGTTAAGACTTGTGAGGTGGTGAGACTTCAGTAGCTGCAGGCAGAACTTTCCAGATCAAGGAAGTAGCTTTTGAGGGTAATCCCCTTGTCCCTAGAGACATGGAAGATGAAAGCAGCTGGCCTTAAATATCAGAGCCACACGCATTTACTTTGTTTGAAACGGGCACCTTTCTAACCATGCCTGTCTTTCTCTACTTGGATTCATTACTTTTCAGCTTTCTAGTCACTGAGACAAAAGCAACTTAAAGAAGAGAGCTTACACAGGCTCACAGTTTGAGGGTGCAGTCCCTCATGGCGGGGAAGGCATGGCACTGGCTGGTCAGAATGCAAGTCATAAGGCAGAGAGGTGAACACTCCTCTTCAGCTTGCCTTCCCCTTTTCTGTACATTGGGTACTCCAGCCCATGGAGGGGTTCCCCCCACCTTCAGAGTGGATCTACCTTCTTTAGCTAGACCTCTCTAGAAAAACCCTCGATGCAGAAGTCTGTCTCCTAGGTGATTTTAACTCCAGTCAAGTTGACAATGGAGACTGAACGATCACCTTATTCCACGAGACCCAACCCACAGCCCCTCCATGGGAAGTCTCTAGTGACCCTCCCAGACAGGAGAAGTCACCCTGTCATTGCACTATCTGTTCTAGAGTAAGGAAGCTCAAGTTAGGCAAGCCCACTTGCTGAAGTTTAGGCTCCTTTTCTGTGTTGGGGAGGTTAGGCTAGGCAGAGCTCTACCGTTGAGCCCCACCCCACCCCCTAAGGTCAAACCTTGATTTCCACACTGCCTTTCTGAGTCATCTTAAGCAAGTCACTTACCCTCTCTGGACCTCAGTTTTAACTGTAAAATATCCCGATAAGGAATGACACCTCCCTAAGGTCAGTCACCATGAAGATTAAACAAGCCAGGCCCTGTTTGGTGGTAGGTGCCTGCAATCCCAGCAAGGGGGGGGGGTACGAGGTTCAAGGTCAGCCTCTACTTACATAAGTGGGTCTGGGGCCGACTGGGCTACTTGCAACCCTGTCCCTCACCCCCTCCCACCACCACCACCACCCCAAAGGAAATAAACGAAAAAACAAAATCAAGTGCAATTCTGGGTGCTTTCTTTTGGCACTCAAAACCCAGGCTGCTACTCTTAAACTTCCTGAGAAAAGGAGGTGGGGGAAGGGTGCAGACCAGAACTAGGGGTGTCCAGTGGCATCCCCCGCCATAAGATTGAAGGAAACATTGTCATGCAAAGAAACAAAACTAACTCCAGCCATAATGCAAAGGACAAGTAAGTGGAGGCGCAAAGAGAGAGACAGGATGTGGAACGTTTGTAAACCTAAGGGATGAGACGTTCAGCGGAGCCCTGCTCCCCCTGGATTAGCGTGGGGCCCCCTTCCCCGCCCACGCGAGCCCGCAGCCGGCCAGCCGGGGCCCCGGGCGGGGCAGGAAGGGGAGCCGGCTCCCTCCCGGCACCCAGATCCTTAACTGCCGCTTCCAAAGCCGGCCTGATCCTAATCAGTGTGGGAAAGCAGCGCCCGCCCAGCCCGCCGCCGGAGACGCCGCCTCCTTCCATAAAGCTTATCACGGCGCTGCTCGGCCCCTGATAAAGAACCTGCCATAGACGGGCTGGCCGGCGGCTGGCCGAGCGTGCGCCCGCGGTCCTGCCCTGCGCGCCCCAGGGGATCGGTGCTCAACCCTCCCCCTCTCTCTCCAGCCCAACCCCGCCGGTGAGAATGCAAGCCCTCCACGTTGCATGCATTCAGTAAGACTCCTATCAGCTTCCTGGGGGCGGTGACCCACCCCTCCTGGCCTGGGAGTTTGGAGTGATGGTCAGTTACCCTTATGTTCCTTGGGTCGGGGTCTGTGGGCTCCATGACCACAGGTCACCTTTCAAGGAAGGCTCTGCACCACTCCCAGAGGTTGGAGCCCAGAAGGGCAGGACAGGGAAAGCTTGAAGTCCCTAGGGGCAGGTGACCATGAGAAGCTAGTCCCTCTAGAGTGGCCATGGATAGCCTACCAAGCAGGAGCTTCAGCCTGTATCCAGTTTTCTTAGAGACCAAGGGAGATTGAGTGCTCTTACCTGTAAGGAATAGGGAAGGAGGGACCCCTCTCCACATGGAAGAGTGTTTCAAAAGTCCCTGAGAAATTGCTGAAAACACTCGGGTTCTAATATCCAAGAAAAGTTCTTGAGACTTTATTGGGGAGCTCCCCAAATTAACCTATGGTGACACGTGAAAGCGAGCACTTGAGGCAGGCTTCAGAAGTGTGAAGAAGGGCAGAAAGACAGGCGTGCAGAGAAGCCCACAGCACACTAGCTCCCTTAAAAAGTCCCAGTTTCTAGTCCTGATGTAGCTGTAACCTGGCTCTGTGGCCTCCAGCAGCCACTGCCTCCCTGTGCCTCAGTTTCCCCATGTGTCTAGTGCTCTCTAAAAGCAACTCCAGCCCGCTTACTCAGTGGGAACTACTGTCTTGTTTATAAACCTTTCCATTTCTGAGTGTCTTGTCACAAGCCCCTCTGAGAAAACACTGCTATGTCATGACCAGTTTCCACGCCTGACCCCTTGGTTCATGAAACCAAGCCTGTCCCTTATGGTGGCTACTGAGGTTCAGGACACCCCGGACAGAATGACATCAGCCTGTGAGGGGAAAAGAGGAAAAATCAAATCCAGTGAACTAACGACATGGGCTCAGTACTTCTCTGGTCCTAAGCACAAGCCGCACTGTGGTGATGGCTTTACTTCTGGTGGAAGGGACCAGCTGACTTCCAGCACTGATTCAGGAAAAGTGACATTACTTTCAATGGGAAGCAAGGCTGAGTCCTTGATGGCTGCTCTGTAGAGAGCAGAACCTAGCTGTCTTCCCTAGAGTCTCTTTGGTTGACAGTGGGAGTGTGGGAAGAGGAGCTCCCTCAAAACAGAAATGAACAAAGGCTTGGTTCTTCCAAAATCTATTCTGATACTGTATGTCTCGGGGAGCATGTCGCCCCAGACAGCCTTCATTTCCTGCTCTCTGGACAGAAGGCCACTCAGTCTTTTTTCCTTCATTTGCATAATGCCAAGAAAAATGAGTCACATTGTACTGTCATTTGCTAAGAAATATTGGCAAGAGGTTCCAACTGCAGTTGGAGTTGAATTCTTACAAAGGAACCGACACTGGGCCGTGGCAATCCATCACTAACTTATTGGAAGGGCATGGTCCACTCTCTGGGCCTCAGTTTCCCCACCTGTGTGCCCTGAGAATTTGGGAGGTTGTGTTCCACTCTGCCCTACTGGGACTCTACTATACGTGAGGAGAAGCAAGATTTTAACAATCTAGTTTAAAGCCCCCAAATTGTTCTCCTTTTCATTTTTATCTGCTACTGTAAAGAAAATATAGCAAAATTTAGAACTGAATGTTGGTAGACCTCACTTGCTGTGTTAACCACCTTTTTGTCACTATGATAAAATGCCTGACAATTTAAGAGGAAGGATTTTTGTTTGGAGGTGGGGGTGGCCTCACGAAGCGGACTCCACTGCTTTAGGCCCATGACAAGGCAGAAATATCCTGGCTGAAGGGCTTGTGGAAGAAATCGGCTCGTCTGATGGCAGCCAGGAAACAGAGAGACAGAAAGGGGCTGAGGTTGAGGTGTATCTTTCCGGGACATCCCACGGTGACCTATTTTCCCCAGCTAGCCAGGCACCCATGAGCCTTTGAGAGGACAGTTCATATCCAACCCATAACACTTCGTTATTTCCCAAGAACAGAAGCTCTGCTGCAGTGACTCTGAATCTCTGACTTCCACAGAACTTGGCAGAATGTAAGTAAAAGTCACCTCCTCTACCCCTACCCCACCCCTCAGTGGGCAGCAAATACATACCTGTCTGCAGATCACATCAGGAATTCCCACTCTTCCAAAGCCTCACCCAAGGACCTGCTCTGGAAGATAATAAAATATTGAGCCTGTTTCCTAATCCATAAAGAGGAAATACCACTGCCCCCAACCAGCCACACCGAGGAGAGAGAAGGGGAGAAATAGATCTGTGCTATTAAAACCCATTGGTTCTCTGCCTAGGAGACATGTAATATTAATGCAGTTCTATTACTGTCATCTGCCACAGTCATTCCCTGCTATGGAGGATGTAAATTTCTTTACAAGACAGAAGCAGCTCTGTCTGTGAAATTCCCGAAGCAAGCCCTTCTGGTAAGCCAGCGCTGTAAGTTTGCATCCTTGCCTGCTAGAAACCTAATGAGTCCCCGTGGAGACCAACGGGAAGGCAGGAGGCCGTTCTGCAGGCTCTCAGAGGGTAATAATTGCTGGGGCAGGAATGCACCAAACGATACCCTTGTGGCTTTAAAAGTCAATATAACTTTCCAAAGCATCCTTCCCTCGCCTAGTGTGAGTTATAATATTAAAGAAATTAACTGGCTGAAAGAAAAGGCGAGGTTTAGAGGCAAAGCTTTTGATAAGTTATACTAAATCAGGTCAGTCGGTTGGGTTCAAGGACCCAAGCCTCAATTTCTGCATCACCAGTAAAACAAAAGAATCAGATTAGACTTCATGGTCCTTAATTTCCCCAGGTTTGCAAATCCTTTGAGAATAAGGTTTATAAGCTGGTTCCTGGCCCCAGAAAGTACACATATTCTGACATATAACTCTGATATAATTTTCCTTACAATTTAGGGACCTTAAGGATACTTCCATCATGGACCTCTAGATCCAAACTGGCCTCTGGGGCCTCTTCTGCTTGACTGGTTTCAGGCAGTTAAAGAATGGCCTTGTCCATTCCTCAGAGCCCCTCCCTGCCAGCAGGTGAAGGAGCCTAGCAGTCTTTAAACAGTTGATTTAGGTTCTGGTTAAGCACAGTCCTAATAAGCAACTCTTTGGGACAGTGACATGAACTCTAACTCGGTCATTTTCTTTCCTGGGAGACAGAGAATGGGAAGCATGGGAGGTCTAGAGAGTTCGGGACAAAGCTCGGGTCTTGAAGCCTGTGTTAAGAGTCCCAGAAACCTGGGAGAGCAGTCGTCTTCCCCCTGTGGTAAAAGGCCAAGAGATCTAGGCAGCTTCTCACCAGGCAGAGACACACTTCCTACCTCACCTGCAGGGCACCGGCCTTATTGAGTGCTTTTCTTCCTGTCCAGGCTGGCAGTGCTCCAGCTCCCCTTCTCCATCAGCAGGGCTCTAGAGTGGTCAGCCTGCAGGCCTCAGGTGAGTGCAAGAGAGCATGTTGGGGAGTGTAAGGCTTTGGGAGTTTTGGAGTTGCTTATTACAGCATAGCAAACTTAACTTTGGATGCACCATCCTCCTTGGGAAGAGAGGAGAGATGAATGCTTGAAGTAGCCGAGGCTAACCTACAGAGCTGCTGATTCAGATATGTGCATAACATTCACATCTCCCTGAGACATCTGACCCTCTTCCTGACACTGTCTGTAGGACCTCGCCTGACTATTATTACCCAAGTCCCCTAGAGCTCAGGGAAGAAACTCACCGTCTTGTCACATGCAAGTGGGTTAAATGATGGCCCCTCAAAAGATATGTCCAAGTACCTGTGGCCCTTATTTTGAAAAGAGTATTCGCATATGAAATTAAGTTGAGGCTGCCTGGAGGAGACCATCCTAGATCACCAACGCACAGCCCAAAGCCAGTGACAAGTGTCCTTATAAAGATGAGGAGAAGACAGAACAGAGGCTGGGATGATTCACCCACACACCAAAGAACCCCAGAACTAGCAGGACTAAAAGAAGGAAGGGCAGAATCTCCCAGGAGCCTTTGGCCCTGCTGACAACTTGTCTTCTGGAAGGGTTAGGGAATAAAGTTCTGTTGAGCTGAGCCACTTACTGTAGTAGTTTATTACGGCAACCATGGAAATTCATAATACACCTTAGCAAACTCTTTGATAAACTTCTTCAAGGCAGGGGATACTAACCAGTGTACTAATGGACTGGGAAGAAAGCCTGCCTCTCTGTCTATCTGGTCCCCAGGGCAGGGCCTCAATTATGTTTCGAGGGGAGAATGCCAGCTCACAAAACCTGACTGGTCTGCTTCCTCTCGGAGGAGGCACCAGCCTTGAGAGAGGCTGGGTCCTTGATTATGGACTGTGCAGAAAGTGATGCTTGAAATAAACGGCTCCTGGAATCAAAGCTCAGGGGAGGTGCACAGATGAGGACGGACAGACATCATGGAGTCCACCTTCATCAGCAGAGCTTTTAGAGGTAAGAGAGAAGAAGGATTCTTGTGTATTTCTTTACTATATTGAAAATCCTAGGGCCTACATAAGGAATGATCCACCTACAGTCATGAACTTGGGGCTGATTCCAACCCTCCGATCCAGCACGGAAAAGCGTTTACTTCTCCACAGAACTCAGGTTTCCAGACTCTCTAGTTTTGCCCCAGGAATGGAAATTTACTATACAAGTGAGCCCTCAGCAAGCTTGCTTTGGGGTTCCCACACAATATAATTTTACTTGTTTAACCTTGTTTTACTGAGTCATTTATTTCATACCAAACCTGACCTTGAAATCAATGTGTAGCCCAGGCTGGCTTCAAACTTGCCATCCTTCTGCTTCAGCCCCGAGAGTATGAGATGATAAGCATGAAAGACCAAGTTCAAATCCTTTCGTTTCAAAATCTCAAATACACACACTTAAACCACATCCAATGTCATTTTTATTTTCTAACATTTTTTCATGGTTCTTTTGTAAATTTTGTTCCTGAATGTAATTGCCTAGGAATAACTTGTTTGATTTTAAATCTATATACAATGTTGTCAGTAATCATCATACATAACCAGGAAAAGTTTTCAAAGACAATAAAATATTTATTAATTCTTACTAATCTTTTCCTGATTAACAAGACTGATCTTGTGCTTCTTTCTATATAGGTTTAATTCATATTTTATTAATGTCAAATTTACCTTTTAGTTCTTGGGCTTGGAAGTACTGGAGGAAAGCCTTCATATACAGGTTAATCTGCAGGTAAGGTCAGTAAGGTGGGCAGAACTAGCTGTGATACATGCAAGATCTAGCAAAAGTCTCAGGGTGTAGGAGAGTGCAGATGAGGGCAGCAAGAGAGACCAAGGGCAGGCACTGCTCTCCCCACCCACTGTGACTGATGCCTCCACCCGCCATCTGCCCCTAGGAAGTCATGGAGATATTCCTGGCTGAATTCCTACCTCTGCAGAGCACCCCTGACATGGCAAAGATCCTGTGCTGACCCATAGTCCTCTACATCTGTTTGTATGGCCCAGAGCCAGCTAAGATAGGGAGGATAAGGCATGTAACGTTTCCCAGCCAGAGTGCCTAGGATCAATCCTAGCATCCATCCCCACTCCGGAAACTGTCCCACTGATGCACTGATCTCTGCTCCTTCCAGGCCAGGGCTCCCCTGTGGAAAGCACTCTAGCCCTAACTGCCCCAGACACCTGGGAGCCAGACGACCATTCCATAACATATTTATTGGATGAAAACAAACAACTCGGGCTATAAACAAGACAAGAAGACAGATGTTTCAAATGGTTTCCCCTCAACTGACTAGGCCATCCTGAAATGTCTAGAAGTCTCTAGGAATGAAAGGTATATTATAACTTACTTCTATAGGCTGAATTCACAACAATCCCTCCAGATGGTAACAGGGACTAATTAACCCTACTTTAAGTCTTAGAGCAGAAGGGCCACCCCCTCAAGGGTATGCAGCTAGGAATAAAGGAGGAAAGGCCTAGGTCTTCAAATTCAGCTTGTCAAGAGACCCTGGTCCACTGGGCCCTTCGGAGATCTATACCCCCCCCCCAAGGATCCACAGCTCTCAGAGAATGGCGGGAACATGCCAAAATGACATAGAAACCAGCCTAAATAGGCTTCACTGGCCAAATTCTGGACAAGCTATTTAACAAAATAAATAACGATGGTAAATAAATAACAATGGATTACAACAGGATGATAATGGATTATGACCACTGAGTAGGTAGGAATCTGTAAGCCCACACTAATATGAATGACGAGTGAAGAAAAAGAATGTCCTTATGGTAAAATGTCAGCCCATAAAAGAAGAAAGGAAGGAGTATGAAAAATAACCATCACAGTAATTAACTCCAAGAAATACTGATAGATATTAAAACTGGTGGGTGGAAATTGAGTTGGAAATGTGAAATTTATATAATTTCGGAGCACATCTGCCCCAAATTCCTTTTAACTTAAAAGGGGGAAAAAAGTAATTTTTACAATGAAAAGTCTCTAAAAATACCATCACGACTGAATGATCAAAGTGAATGTCAGGATAATGAATGAGTCACGCTGAAATCATGTTCTACCTGGTTGGACACAGGCGTAACACAGTATCATTTCTGTGATATCACGACCAAAACTGTATGACCTAAATCTAATCAGGAGTGAACATCAGACAAATCCGGATTCAGGGCCATTTATATGATAACCCATATGTAATAATCAAAATGTCAAAGTTATAAATGCCAAGCAGAGATTGAGCAACTATCCTGAGTGAAGGAAGGAAACAAGGTGGTCCCTCACCACATCAGGTGAGCCTAGGTCAGGTCTTTTGCTACAACAAGCATTATTTGATTAGGCAGCAAGCTTGAATGGTACCTAAGGATTATTGGTTATGATGTCTCAATGTTAATTTCCTTATTAACTTATTTGCAAACAGAGAGACAAGTGAGAAAGAGAGAGAAAGAGGCTATGGGCTCTCCAGGAACTCTAGCCACCCAGAATGAACTCCAGATGCATCTGCCTTTATGTGGGTACTGGGGAATCCAACCCCGGGTCATTAGGCTTTGCAGACAAGCACCTTGACCACTGAGCCCTCCGGTCCTAATTTCCTTATTTTGATAAGTACATTACATATGAAGGAGAATATCAGTGTTTGAGGAACTATTCAGCAAAGTGTTCTAGTGTTGAAAGTTTGCTATAAGGATGAAATTAATAGTAAAAAAAATTAAAGAAAATACCCAAACACAGACAGGTCAAAGTAATAACTCTTAGACATATGCTTGTCACTCTTTCCAGAAAATGCCAGCCTCAACCTGCCAGTTTACAATCTGCTTCTCCTTTGTAACAGGTCTTCCATTTTACCTGTAAATCTAACCCCATGAAAAACTGTTCTGGAAAAAAGAAAATCATTTAAAGGTATTGAAATAGCTTCCATCTAAAAGAATATTTTAATAAATGCTCTTTTGGAAAACATAAAATCAAATTCTGTAGTGTGACTGCTGGCTTTTTGGAAAGACCAGCAGAAATGACTGTGTAAGTCAAGCTATGGAGTGTGTAAGGCACACGGAGACAACACCAATGACAGACCTTCCTGTGTCATGTTCTCCTACGCCCCTTCACTGCTTCCTGACACCCGTGAAATATTATACAGCACATGTCTCTTCTTGCCTCCCAATGCCCAGCTCTCCCTTCCTCCCTCTCTCCCTCCTTCCTCACTGTCTTAATGCACTTAACAATGTCTGGGTCGATCAAAAGCCCATTTTCCTTGCAGACTGGGAAATCTACAACACCTGCCAAACCTATGATTAAGTTTAATAGAAGCTCACTTCCTTGTGAAAGGTACACAAACATCCAGAGTTCTGGAGACGCTAGCCGGATGGGGTTGCAG